>VZRI01012752.1:297382-310352 GCA_013397515.1 Upupa epops | reverse complement strand
GGAACGGTGTCACCAGCAGGAGGAGTGAGGTGATGGTGCCTCTGTACTCTGCACTCGTGAGACTGCTCCTTGAGCACTGGGACCAGTTTTGGGCAGCACAGTGTCTGAGGGCATTGAGGGGCTGGATTGGAGCCAGAGAAGGGCAACGAGGCTGGGGAGAGGGCTGGAGAACAGGGCCTGTGAGGAGAGGCTGAGGGAACTGGGGTTATTGAGTCTAGAGAAGAGGAGGCTGAGAGGAGACCTCACTGCTCTCTACAGCTATCTGAAAGGAGGTTGTAGTGAGGCTGCTGCTGGTCTCTTCTCCCAAATTCCTAATGATAGGACGAGAGGAACTGGCCTCAAGCTGCATCAGGGGAGGGTTAGATTGGATCTGAGGAAGAAGCTCTTTGCTGAGAGAGTGGCTGGGCACTGGACCAGGCTGCCCAGGGAGGGGTTGGAGTCCCCATCCCTGGAGGGGTTTAAAACTGAGTAGCTCCAGCACTTAGAGCTGGAGCTGGGTTGATCCTGGAGGTCCTTTCTAGACATGAGGATTCCACAGCACCACTCCTAGACTCCCTCTGGAGTTTGATAACAGCTAAATTTTCGTGCTCTGTGCTGCATAAACACCGGCCCTTTTCTGGTTCCACCCGTTTCAGGAGGGCAGTGAGCAGGTTCAGATAGTAACGCATAGCAGTCACAGTGAACCCCACTGCATCACTCCAGAGGCAGTGCAGTACGAGTCAGCCTTTCCACTGTGCACACAGCAGTAGTCAGATTTCCTTCTTCTTTTTGCTTTGGTCATGTAAACCCTCCTTTGTTTGCCCGGGTAGAGATACCTGGCATTTTAGAGCAGGTTATTAGTGAGATGCTAATCACTGAGGCTGATTCTCCTCCTCATCTTACTAGAAAAATGTGTTTTCTAATAGAAGAGAGTGTTTTCTTGAGGTTCCCAGTGCCTCTCTACGTGCAGCTGGTGGCAGTGGCCCTCCTTTCAGTCTCTTTCAGCCGAGCGAGAGCAGCAGGACAGCAGCACCCACTGCTCAGATGACCCTTGGAGGATAACGGAGGAACAGCGAGACTACTACGTCAACCAGTTCAAGTCCCTGCAGCCCGACTTGAACTCTTTTATTTCAGGTAAACTCTACTGCACACTGTGCGTGTTGAACAGAGGGACTAGGCTGAGGGGTGAGACGTGTTAGGTAGATGAATTAATCAGGCTTAACGTTAGGGTTTTCCTCTCTGCTGTGAGTTTGAGTCCCTTCCACAGCCAGACAGCTCAAAGAGCAGACGGATGCTGTAGCCAGTAGGTGTTTTCCTAACTATCCTGAAGTTAGAAAACTAATTCCATCGAAGGGAGGAGTGTTGGTCAGTCAGTAAACATGAAAGGGAGCTTTCTGGTTTGGATCTGCTGTGCTCCTGGCTCACCCCTGTGTGTGCACTGAGCTGAGCTTAGGGTTGTGCTTGCTTTCCCAGCAGGAGTGTGGCAGTGTCTGTGTAACTGAAAGTGAAGCCTAAGTGTTTAGGGCTCTGCGAGACTGAGATGTTGACCTTTTGGTGATGAAAAGCAAATCCTAAGAGAACACGTGTGGTAGGAGTATTGTTAATAGTGTGTGGACATGCTACACTACCCCTGATCTTAGCCTAAAGGCTGAGGACTGATACATGGAAAGGGTGCTCAGAGCCTGGACTGGGCTGCCCAGGGCAGTGATGGGAGTCCCTGCGTCTGGGGGTGTTGAAGTTCTGACTGCTTGTGGCACTTAGTGTCACGGACTGGCTGATGTGGTGATGTCTCTGGTCTCTTGTTTTGTATTACTCATGACACGATGCGGGGCAGTGGCCTCAAGCTGCAACAGGGGAGGGTTAGATTGGATCTGAGGAAGAAGCTCTGTGCTGAGAGAGTGGCTGGGCACTGGACCAGGCTGCCCAGGGAGGAGGGGGAGTCCCCATCCCTGCAGGGGTTTAAAAACCAAGTAGCTTTAGCACTCGAGGCCATGATTGAGGGGTTGGGGAGCTGTTGGGATGAGGGTTGGACTTGGTAATCCTGGAGATCCTTTCCAGCCGTGAGGATTCCAGGATTCTGTTGTTCTTTCTGCTTTTCTTTTCCTTCTTCTTAACATTTGAGCCCCTTCAGGGAAAAAAACAGAGTAGAAGCAGCATAGTGGGGAAGCAGGAGAGACCCTATAGTGCTGTATTGCCATGCCTGGCTTCTGGGTGAAGCAGATGTGTTTCTCTCATCTCTGGTGACATGCTCATTATGCTGGTTAGAGTCACTGGTGCTAATCACTGGAATCACATTATCCTTTATTTATTTTTCCATATGGAGCCAATGGGGAAATGAGGTCAACAGCTCTGTCTGGCTTTCTCTGTCCTTTATTCAGCAAGAGACAAATGATCCAAGAGCTGTATTAGCATGCGTTTAATCTTGAACATAAAGTGACCAGCTGGTGAGGGCTGGGTGTCAGGAGGATGGAGCCAGGCTCTGCTCAAGGGCATCTGGGGAGAGGACAAGGGGCACTGGGTGCCAGCTGGAACAGAGGAGGTTGCCTCTCAATCTCAGCAGGACCTTCTTCCCAGGGAGGGTCCCGGAGCACTGGAAGGCGCTGCCCAGGGGGCTGTGGAGTCTCCTTCTCTGCAGACGTTCCAGCCCTGCCTGGCTGTGTTCCTGTGCCACTGGGTCTGGGGGATCCTGCTGTGGCAGGGGGATTGGACTGGATGCTCTTTCCAGGTCCCTTCCAATCACTAAGGATTCTCTGATTCTCTGATACTTCAAAGCATTGTAAGGCAGAGCTGTCGACAGAACGATGGCCACAACTACTCCAATGCAAGGACAAGGGGCATCGGGTGTCAGCCGGTCCCTTCCAATCCCTAAAGACTCTCATTCTGTGGCACAAAGGGAAATCATTGGAGAGTTCATTTCCACTGATAACACCTGGTTTCCCAACAGGTTCCGTCGCAAAGAACTTCTTCACAAAGTCAAAGCTTCCCATCCCAGAGCTTTCCCACATCTGGTGAGTACTGGCGTAGCGCCGGCGATGTGTATCCTGGCTTCTTTAGGAGACACTTCATTCAAGAGTCCTTGTTCAGTCTTGAAGAGCATCTTCAATTACGATGATGTGCTCTTATCTCCACAATAACTCTCAGCCCCCAGCAGCAGGGTGCTCATTGATCTTCCTGACGCTCTTGTTTAGCGGAGGGATGTTCTCCCACTCAGCAGCACTGGGAAGGTTGGAAGAGCGAGGAACCGAGAGCTGTTCTGAAGCAGACGATAAACAACGTCCTTAGCTCAACTAATACTTGTCGTGAGGTGACACAGAGGAGGAGAGGCACCTCCGGAACGATTTGAAACGCCTTGTTGGGTTTGCAGGGTTCTAGCTGTGTTTCTCCAGAGGAGGCCTGAGGAGCGCCTGGGTTTTAACTCATCACTGCCTTCCTAATGAGGCAGCACACTTCTTTTTCCCGAGCTTCGATTGCGGCTGGAACCGTAGAGCATCGAGTCTGACAAGGATTCTTGTTCATAAACAGGATGGGGCTGTGTAATTCCCTGTCATCCTCACGTCTCGGAGAGACAGAACAAACGGCTTTAAACGCTGATCAGGAATGCTGATGGAGGTTTTACTTTCATGTGAGCTTTCAGGAAGGGAGATGAGAAGAAAAGCTTGCGAGAGCCTAAACATCTGTCGGGGTCAAAGAATACGGAAGCGACAGAGTGAATATTGGAAATGAAATGAAAGACTGCTGAAGAAGAAGGAATTAACCCGCTAGGTTGAAGCACGTTGCTCACACAAGGTGTTCCTCACGATGAGGGTGCTGAGACCCTGGACCAGGTTGCCCAGGGAGGTTGTGGTTGCCCCCTCTCCTCCCTGGCAGTGTTCAAGGCCAGACTGGCTGGGGCCTTGAGCATCCTGGTCTGGTGGGGGTGTCCCTGCTCATGGCAGGGGGGTTGGAACTGGATGATCTTTGAGGTCCCTTCCACCCTGAACCATCCAATGAATCTGTGCAAAATTAAAACCACAAAGCCATTCCTTTCCAGTGAGTAATTTTGTGGTGATGGGATCTATCGGGTTGCGCTGCTGCGTTGAGCAGATGGGATGCTTCAGTCTGTGTCGCTATAGACTCAACAGCTTGAAACCTCTTCTTAGCTTCCTACTCTTTGAACGTTACGTTGCTGGTTTGATTTGGGCTGTGTGCTCAGGAAACCCTGCTCGGTTCTTGCAAAGACAGGAGTTATAAAATGGAAATCTTGACTTTCTGAAGTCCGACTCTGCTGTTTGAGAAGTAAAGAGAGAAGTTAAACTTACTGACAGCATTAATGTAGCTCTTCTCTTGAGGCCGGTCGTTGGTGCTCAGTAATCGTTGCTGAAGGCTGTTTGAACTGTTTCTGCTTGGGCTGCTTTAAGATCCTGCAGGAATCGACCAAAGAAAGTGCTTCCATGCATCAGAAAGTTAATTTCACCTGCAAGAGCAGCATATAAATTTGAGAGAGAGAGAGACAGAGACTGGTGGATGGATAGATAGATAGAGATAGATACGGATGGATAGATAGATAGAGATAGATACAGATAGATAGATAGATAGATAGATGGCTCAACAGATAGATATAGAGATGAATAGGCAGACAGACAGTTAGATAGCTAGATAGAGAGATAGGTAGGTAGATAGATAGGTAGGTAGATAGATAGATAGATAGATAGATAGATAGATAGATAGATAGATAGATAGATAGATAGATAGATAGATAGACAGGCAGACAGATAGATAGATAGGCAGACAGATGGATGCATGGATGGATGGATGGATGATACCATCATATTGTATAACAGAAGATGTACTCTGCTAAAACAAGATGCTACAAGAAGTCAGGATTAGAAAATCATCCAGCTTCATCTTCCCTAATATCAGTTTGGCTTAGCCTCGAGTGACAGAGACACTTGTGTGACATCAAAATGCTCCTCCTCGAGGTTGCTCTCTTGTCTCCCTCATCACTGCACACGTATATTTCCCTGAGGTAATGGTGTTGAAAACATGTTCTTCTCATACACTCAGGGAGCTGAGCGACGTCGATTGTGATGGAGCGCTGACACTGGCGGAGTTTTGTGCTGCTTTCCACCTTGTGGTTGCCAGGAAGAATGGTTACCAGCTGCCAGAGACGCTGCCAGACACACTGCTCCCCGAGTACCTTCAAGCAGGTAATGTCCCTCAGCAGGCTGGGTTCCTGGTGACACCTCAGAAACCAAATGCAAGGAGAAGACATACTTTGTTTTCTACCCTGCAGGTAGGACGGGGTTCTGGAAGCAATTGCAGAGGAAGGAAAAATATAAAGAAGCAGAGAACAATGCAAAGTGTAGCTGTTTCCAGCCTCTTAACGTCTGCCTCTTGGCTCCAGTGTGCTTCAGGTGTCATTGCAGCTGAAGTGGCAGACGATTCCATGCAGCAAAGACAGTCTGACAGAATCACAGAATGACTGAGGCTGGCAGAGCCCTCTGAGCTCCTCCAGCCCAGCCTGGCACCTGGCAGCACCACAGCAGCCAGAGCAGGGCACTCAGGGCCACAGCGAGGCTGTCCTTCAACACCTCCAGACACGGATGGGGACTCCCCCCCTGCCCTGGGCAGTCCAGTCCAGGCTCTGAGCACCTTTTCCATGAGAAAGGGCTTCCTAACAGCCAACGTAACCCTCCTCTGCTAGCTTCAGGCCCTGCCTTCTTGTCCTGGCACTTGTCTTCTCTCCTCTGCCAGGAAGAAAAGCCTGACCCCCCTCCCACCTACAACCTCCCTTCAGGGAGCTGTAGAGAGGGAGAAGGTCTCCCTTGAGTCTCCTCCAGGCTAAACACCCCCAGCTCCCTCAGCCTTTCCTCATCAGCCTTTCCCTCCAGCCCCTTCTCCAGCCTTGTTGTTCCTCTGGACCCACTCCAGCCCCTCAATCTCCTTCTTGAAGTGAGGGGACCAGAACTGCCCCCAGAACTTGAGGACAGGCCTCCCCAGTATCCAGGACCAGGGGAGAATGACGTCCCTAGCCCTGCTGGCCACCCTAGTACTGATCCCAGCCAGGATGCCATTGGCCTTTGGTGCCCCCCGGGCACCCTGCTGCCTCCTGTTCAGCCGGGTGTCACCCACTCCCACCAGGTCCCTGGTTTTTAATGACTTTTATCTGTTTTGATGTCTTTTCCCTGAAGTGCCTGTGGTTGGAAGATGTCTTCAGAATGATACTGAGCTGCTTTACGACTTAGAAGCCTAACGCACATATCTATTTAGCTGTGGGTACTGGTGGTGTCAGAGGCAGGAGCTGTTTGTGTGAATCCATTCCCCGTCAGCCACGCTGATTGCTACAAGTAATTTGCAGAGACGACGGAGGGATTCCAACAGTTTGTGCAGCACAAGGAGCAATTAATCCTAAATACACCTCAGCAACCCTGTGCAGCAAGAGACCTGCCCTTTCATTTGTTCTCCTGAGCGAGAGCTCTTAATTATAAATGAAGACTGAAATATGTACCGCTCCATCTAAAAACTCTGCACGACTTTCTAGGGCAAGGAGGATTAATCACAGATGATAATTACAGTGCCAAGGGATAATAGTTAAGACTTAATAAAATCCCCATTCAGTTTGATGACACTGAATATATTAAAAGACAGCAAAAGAGCAAAGCGAGCTGCAGCGAGCAGAGTGAAACCTTCACACTCTAGCAGATTGGTGAAGTAGTTTCTAGTGCACTCGTGTTCTGAAGCGAGAAGCTTCCCTTCCAACTCTTGATCACTTCTAGTCACTCTTAACTACTTTACAATCTAATTACATTGCCTTGTAATAATTACAACTACCCTTTGGCATCTAGCGGCACCGCTGTGTTCGCTCCTCTCACGTTGGTACCTGTGATAAATGAGCTTGTACATTGCTCCATGCAGGTTCTTGTTGGTTAGGCTTCACATTCTGCCTTGAGAAGAGCCTAACCCTCACCTGACTATAACCTCCCTTCAGGGAGTTGTAGAGAGAGAGACTCCCTCCTGAATCTCCTCTTCTCCACTCATAGCATCATTCTGTTAGACTGCATCTGGAGGGCTGTGTCCAGTGCTGGGCCCCTCAGTGCCAGAAGGACACAGAGCTGCTGGAGGGTGTCCAGCGTAGAGCAACGAAGATGGTGAAGGAAGGAGAGCAGCTCCCTGATGAGGAAGGGCTGAGGGAGCTGGGGCTCTCAAGCTGGGAGAAGAGGAGGCTGAGGGGGGACCTCATTCCTGTCTCTAAATCTGTGAGGGGTGGGTGTCAGGAGGATGGAGCCAGGCTCTGCTCAAGGGCATCTGGGGACAGGACAAGGGGCAGCTGGAGCAGAGGAGGTTCCCTCTCAATCTCAGCAGGACCTTCTTCCCAGGGAGGGTCCTGGAGCACAGGACCAGGCTGCAAGTGAGCAGTCGCAGTTCCTGTTTGCTGAGGATCTCTTCACCTAGATCCCCTAGTTATTTCTACAACAGAATTGATTCTTGCTCTCCTTTTCACAACACTGACTTACTAAGAACACAGGTCAGAAATAGTTTCCTCGTGATGCTGTGGGCTATAGATGAGTTCTGATATGTCGAAATCAAGGGCAGAGTGATTGTGCAACAGGTTTTCCCCTGTGTGTTAACCACAGACTTGGTTAATTGTCTTTCTTCTTCTCTCCCCTGCAGCTTCCCTGAAGCCCATACGTGACTGCACGCTGTTTGATTCTTACTCTGAGTCACTGCCAGGCGGTCAGCAGACTCAGGACTTCGGTCGGACAGAGGTGAGAAGGTGTAAGCAGGTCGTTTCCCTGCAGAGTGCAGAGAGATAGAGCAGTTTCACAGTGACTGCAGTGTGTGCAGCAGCAGAACCATGATTCTTTGAGAAAGGAGTCTCAGTGTCCTCTTGAGCCAGCTCAGACCCCTCTCTCAGTAAATTCTGCAGTGTGTGGAAGGGGTTGTCAGGCTTCCCAAAGGCTATTCCCACTTAGGACTTCACAGCAGTCACCATGGCTATTGATGCTGAAGGAAGGAGAGCAGCTCCCTGCTGAGGAAAGGCTGAGGGAGCTGGGGCTCTGGAGCTGGGAGAAGAGGAGGCTGAGGGGGGACCTCATTCCTGTCTCTCAATCTGTGAGGGGTGGGTGTCAGGAGGATGGAGCCAGGCTCTGCCCAAGGGCATCTGGGGACAGGACAAGGGGCACTGGGTGCCAGCTGGAACAGAGGAGGTTCCATCTCAGTATCAGCAGGACCTTCTTCCCAGGGAGGGTCCCGGAGCACTGGACCAGGCTGCCCAGGGGGGCTGTGGAGTCTCCTTCTCTGCAGACGTTCCAGCCCCGCCTGGCTGTGTTCCTGTGCCACTGGGTCTGGGTGATCCTGCTGTGGCAGGGGGATTGGACTGCATGCTCTTTCGAGGTCCTTCTGATCCCTAAGGATTCTGTGCTTCTGTGATCTCCAGGGAGGGAGTAGCGTAGGGGTTGTTGCTTTGAATGCAGAACTGCTGGGCTCTCCAGTACAGGTGTACCCTACAGTACAGCTGGAGTTCTGGCTAGAGAGACTGTTCTGATAGAGAATGACTCCTGTGAAAGGGGCTGGAGCAGATCTCCTCAATGCTAACACACAAAGAGAAATCACTGATCTGAGCTGAGAAGTCTGTCCTTGCACATAGTCCTTAGCTCCTTTGGATCCACTGTTGAAGGGGCTAACTAGCTCCAGGCGTGGAGCTGCTTGAGCAGCAGTTACATCCTCTTTCTGTAGGTGCTCTGCCAAAGCAAACGGTGGTGTGGGAGAGAATGTAATCTGTAGGTGTGTTGGTCTTTGTTCTGGAGTGTTTGGTTGTGGAAAGACGAGCTGTAGCAATCGGCACAGTAAACAAACCTTCTTTCTTTAAAAAGGCATCAGCGGAGGAGGTACCTGACACGGCTGCCCTGTTACAAGATGGAAAGAAAGATGACAAACAAGGTAATCAAATAAAAAAGCCTTTTCTTCGCCCCTCTTTCACGTTACAGTCTCCCAGCTCTCCACACCGGGTAAGGTCCTGCCAGAGCCGGGAGACCAGCTACTCCCCGTTCCTCAGTTACACTCAGCTGTGACAGAGTTAGGCAGATTCTTAGTGTCCTGGGGTCAAAGAAAGGTTGGCAGAGTGGATGGGTGATCATACAACATCTGGATGAGCCAGCATATCCCAGGTGTAGTTGACAAGGTGGTGAAAGAACCAGGGCAGGACCTGGAACTTGAAGGTTATTGCATTGAAGTGTCTAGGGAGGATTTACTTGTCCCTAGAGGAATTCTTCTCTCATCTGAAGAACTTGTGTCGAGTCAGATAGCAAGCACACACAGTCCTTGAGGGCTGAAGATGGGCTCTGTTCACAACACAGATCCCTACCTTTTCAGCCAAAGAACAGATGCTCTCATTCAGCCCTGGAGGGCTCTTCTGACAGATGTAAGAGCACATCACTGTCCTGACTCAAGAGACCTCCCCAGAAATCAAGAACCTGTAGTTCAGGACTGCAAAATCAAAGCTTTCCTGCATTTTCAAAACTATACAGAAAATTAGCTCCACTCTGTCAGGTTATCATGCAGTCAAATGTGGAAGATGCATCTGGATCACAGGAAGCAGATGTTGCTGATGTTTTATTTGATAAGAGCAGCTGGAGAGTCATAGACTGGTTCAGGTTGGAAGGGAATGAGGATCATCTCGTTCCAACCCCCCTGCCATGAGCAGGGACACCTCCCACCAGACCAGGGTGCTCGAGGCCCCAGCCAGTCTGGCCTTGAACACTTCCATGGAGCTGGGGGGCAGCCACAACCTCCCTGGGCAACCTGGTCCAGGGTCTCAGCACCCTCCTGGAGAAGAACTTCCTCCTGACTTCCAGCCTCAACCTCCCCGCTTCCAGCTGGAAACCATTCCCCCTGCTCCTACCACTCCCAGCCCTTGCAAACAGCCCCTCCCCAGCTCTCCTGGAGCCCCCTTCAGGGGCTGGAAGGCTGCTCTGAGATGAGAGACTTCACTCCGAGGGGTCGCTTAGTGTATTGCCATACATTAGAATACGCTGTAGTGCATTAGGAACACCCTCACCACGTACTTCCTGAAGGGATGCATTAGGAATTAGAGGAGGGAGAATAAGCACAGAAGACTGGGATTTCACAAATCACTCTCTCCCTGCCATATGCTGTTCCCTGGGGTAAGCTGATGAGCTTTCAGTGGCCAGAAGCAGCCACTCTCCCCTGCGCCCTGGCTTTCCAGGAAGCGATGAGTCTCAGCTCTGCCAGCTGTCACCAGCTGCTGTCTGTGTGAGAGCATTACAGCTGGGAAACAAGGTTTTGGGGTTAAGCTCTCACCCCCCTGGGTTCTCAAAATTCAAGATGGTTTGGCATAGGCCTTGCTGTTCTTGACTTTGGAGCTCTTTGAATTGTTCTGGTTTTCAATGCTTGGTTGTTCTGAGGTGCCCTGGCTCCTTCTATATGTTTGGAATTGTTAGATACTGTAATGAATACCAAATTACAGGGTCCTGGGAGGTGTTCCTGGGACGTGGTACAGTGAGGTGCTCCTGTGAGGTGCTCCTGTGAGGTGCTCTTAGAGATGGTTCTGTGAGATGGCTCTGTGAGATGGTCCTGTGAGATGGTACTGTGAGATGCTCTTAGAGCTGCTCCTGTGAGATGCTCCTGTGAGATGGTCCTATGCTCCTGTGAGATGGTCCTATGCTTCTGTGAGATGGTCCTATGCTTCTGTGAGATGGTCCTATGCTCCTGTGAGATCCTTCTGTGAGATGCTCTTAGAGATGCTCCTATGAGATGCTCTTACGAGATGCTCCTATGCAATGCTCCTGTGCTCCTGTACCTATAGATTTTACCTGCACATCAAGGAATTCTCATTGCCTTCTCTTTTTTGTCTTCATTAAGCTCTGAAAGTGAGCACTGCTCTGCCAACGATACCAAAGGAATTTCAGCATTTGACTGTGAAAACAGGTAAGGAGAGGAAAAATTGCATGGGTTCCTTCCCTCAGAGCTTTCATCGAACCTCTCTCTGTCACCATAGGCCTTGCTTCATCTAACTGGATCTTTTTTAAAGGGGTTTTTTTTAATCTCATAGTGTTTTCCTACAGGCATTAACTTTATTTTAGGACTGCTACTCTGCGAGTTAAATATTAATTACTTCTTCAGGGGTCCCAGAAGGTTTTCTTACATCAACAGTGAGGGAGAGAATATACGTGCTCTTCATGTCCAGGTCTGAGGTCTGCAGTTCCAGGACACGGAGCTGCTGGAGAGAGTCCGGCACAGAGCCACGGAGATGCTGAAGGGAGGGGAGCATCTCCCTGATGGAGAAAGGCTGAGGGAGCTGGGGCTCTGGAGCTGGGAACAGAGGAGCCTGAGGGGGGACCCCATGACTGTTGATCATGGTGGAAGGGGTGGGGATCAGGAGGAAGGAGCCAGGCTCTGCTCAGGGGCACCCAGTGCCAGGACAAGGGGCACTGGGTGTCAGCTGGAACAGAGGAGGTTCCCCATCAAGAGGAGAAGAAACTTCCTGGTGAGGGTGCCAGAGCCCTGGCAGGGGCTGCCCAGGGGGGTTGTGGAATCTCCTTCTCTGGAGCCGTTTCAAACCCGCCTGGGCTGTTCCTGTGCCACTGGATCTAGGGGCTCCTGCTGAGGCAGGGGGATTGGACTGGACAGTCTTTCCAATCCCTAACACTCTGTGGTCCTATGATTCTTGTGCTGCAAATGCTTTTATTTCCCTTTTTTATTTTTAATGGTCTTTGTTGCTCCCAGAAGTTCCCCTTCGTTTCAGTTCATCAGACCTCCCTTCCTTTCTTCTTCATTAATCTCTTCCCTAGGGCGAGCGGTTAGAATGTTTGCAAGCCCTCCCTGATCCCAGTCAGGCTAAACTCCGGACTTGTTTTCTTTTCCTCCTCAATAAATGTTTTCCCTTGTGAAGCTATCTTTGATTAAGAAAGCTGACCCCACTCGTCTGTCACAGCACTTCTGTCCTATAGCTCCGGTTATTCAGGGCTGCTCAGCAGCTGCATGCCTCATTGCCCAGCACTTTTTGTCCTGGCTTCTTCCCAAACCCTCGGCAGCTGCCAGATTTTCTATCTTCAGCTCTTATTCTCAAATGATTGCTGCTTCTCGGGAGAGAGGTTGCAGGACTTGCAGTTCAGTTCTCCCTGCTCTTGCCTAGTAGCGCCCCAGGGAGTTTTAGTTTCACTTCAGCAGCTCTACCTTTGGAACAGCTAGGGTAAAACCCTCTGTCCCCTGCAGAGCCAGCAATCCCTTTACCCCACATCCTTCCTTTCCTAGTCAGGGATACCTTCCTGATGCTGCTGTGTTGCTGTTGATTACCAGGGGACAGAGGTCCACCCCACTGTCATTGACTGCTGTCACCCTGCTCTGGCTGATGTGGTGATGTCAGGTCACAGGCTGGGCTTGCTGGACTCTCAGGTCTTTTCCAGCCTCAGTAGCTCGGTGATATCAGGGGTTTCACCCCTGCTGCCTTGCACATTGTGAGGGTTGAACTTGTATGGTGCAGCTGATGTTAGAGGTACAAATGTTTCTGTCTCCAGTGGGCAGATAGAGCACAGTGAGTGAGTATAGAATCCTTAGGGATGGGAAGGGACCTGGAAACATCATCCAGTCCAATCCCCCTGCCACAGCAGGATCACCCAGACCCAGTGGCACAGGAACACAGCCAGGCGTGGCTGGAACGTCTGCAGAGAAGGAGACTCCACAGCCCCCCTGGGCAGCCTGGTCCAGTGCTCTGGATCAGTAGTTTTGCACTATCTGAAATGATCCCATGTGGAAACCCACACCTCAAACACACGAAGTCCACACAGATCGAGCCCACCAAAGGAACTGCTTGTTGTATGGGAATCCTGTCATGATTATTTCTCTGTCATCATGCTTTATACAGCATCACAGGATAATCCTGGTTGGAAAGGAGCTCCCAGCTCCCCGAGTCCAACCATCCCCACCCCAACAAAACCCCTCAGTCCCTGAGAGACTGACAGACACAGCCTGACCCCCTCCCTGCTGCCACTCG
>VZRI01012752.1:255996-272818 GCA_013397515.1 Upupa epops | reverse complement strand
CCAGGCTGAACAGCCCCAGCTCTCTCAGCCTGTCCCCATAGCAGAGGTGCTCCAGCCCTCCCCTCATCCTCATGGCCCTCCTCTGGACACCTTCCCACAGCTCCATCTCCTTCCTGTGCTGGGGGCTCCAGAACTGGACTCAGTCCTGCAGATGGGGTCTCAGGAGAGCAGAACAGACAGGGAAGATCCTCTCCCTCACCCTACTGGTCCCGCTTCTCTTGCTGCAGCCCAGTGAGGTTAAGTGCTCATTCTTTGTTTGCTTTTCAGGTCTCGTTGTCGTTTGGTTAAGAAGCAGTAACACCCTGGCATGCCTCGGGTTTTTGTTTTGGCTGGTTTTTGTAAGGAAAGCTTTTCAGTGATTACAGAGAAGCGCACGCATTGCAATTTTAAGGCAGTGGAGAACTTCTTTGTGGTTGATAGGAGCTTCCTCTAGAGCAATCCAGCATCTGGATCTCTGGAGTTATTCCTGAATTAGATGCTATTCAAAGGAAAAGTGGGAAAGTCAGTTTTGTAGGGGTTCTTTTTGATGTCTCGAACAGGGAGTTGGGTTTTTTCATTCACTGGAAGCGAGGAGACTCGGTTAGCCAACAGTTAAATATTTACTCAGTGGTTACTCCACCACAAGACTTAATAAATGAAAAATCTAACCATCCCTGAATGTTTAGGTTTGCAAATGACCCACTCAGCCTCAAGGCCAAGAGTATTCTCTCAGTTACTCTGATACTCGTACACTGCTTCATACATGAATGGGCTGCCCAGGGGGGTTGTGGAGTCTCCTTCTCTGGAACCTGCCTGGACTGTTCCTGTGCGACTGGATCTAGGGGATCCTGCAGTGGCAGGGGGATGGGGCTGGATGATCCCTAACCCAAAACAGTAGCTAGGATCTTCCTGTTCCAGCTTACAGCCTGACTAACGAGTAAGAACAGCTTTCCAGAAGCCTGAGGTCTGACTCTCTTCAGTTCATGGTTCCTGTAGGTGCTGGTGCAGAGCAGAACGTAGCCAGCAGCATTCCACGGTAACTGAAAGGAGGAGCTGGAGCAGCACAGCTTCCTTGCATCTGGGAGGACGCGCTGACTGAGAGCCCGCTGCCCCTTTCCAAGTCTTCAACTTCCTGCAGCTATTCTGGTTTGGACAATTAAATATCTTTGTCTGCAGGACAAGACTAGACAGAGCAGATAATGATCTTCCTCGGCCTGTGTGCACTCACCTGTCTGCCCTTGGATCATGCCAGGCTCTTCTCAAGGTCATGTAGTGGTTGGTAGGACAAGGGGCACTGGGTGCCAGCTGGAACAGAGGAGGTTCCCTCTCAATCTCAGCAGGACCTTCTTCCCAGGGAGGGTCCCGGAGCACTGGACCAGGCAGCCCAGGGGGGCTGTGGAGTCTCCTTCTCTGCAGACGTTCCAGCCCCGCCTGGCTGTGTTCCTGTGCCACCGGGTCTGGGGGATCCTGCTGTGGCAGGGGGACTGGACTGGGTGATCTTTCGAGGGCCCTTCCAACCCCTGATGATTCTATGGTTCTATGACCCTTCAAACCAAATAGAATCAGTGATTCTGTGATGCACGCTCTCTTTTCCAATGTGGATGGCATCACTGTGAAGGAAAACCTCTTCTGAGCCCCCAGCTGAACCTTGGTTGGATGATGCCCAGGCAGGAGCAGTGAGAGTACCCAAGCCATTCCCCCAACACCCTTGAGATCAGTGTTTTCAGCCTGTTGTCAACCCTACGACCTGAATTTCAACAAGGGAAAGGAAACCATCATGAGATCTGGCCTTCCTGGGCAGGGAGCTGGAGGGACTGGTGTAGTTCTGTTCCTCCACCTAGTCCAAGTATGAAGAATTATGTCACAGCTAGCCAGAGAGCAGGGCTTTAAAAGAGGAAATAATTAGTGATAAATTAATTCTTCCAGCATTAAACCATGACAAGGGATGTTTTATTGGCCTAGGAGGATGTCTCTGGTGCACGAGAGGCACACGGCCAAGGCGTTAAAGACGTGTAAATAGGCTGTGGGGAGCTATTGCGCATCGGCAGCTCGCTGGATTGAGATGGCTCCTCCGCTGTTTTTACAGTTACATGGCACTCTGGGGCGCCTTCCTGCCAATCTAGATGGGCTCTCCATCCTGGAATTCGTGTTCCTAAGAATCTTCCTTCAAAGGGAAAAGATGCAGCTTCCTGCTCTAGGAAACCCAACACGCACCCCCACCCCCCAGTTCTGGTGGAAGTGGGAAGGAGAAGCAGCAGAGGTCCCTGGTTCTCACTCTGTTCAGCATCTGTATTGATGACCTGGATGAGGGGATCGAAACTCCCCCTAGGAAATATGAGGATGACAGCTAGTTTGGGGGGAGTGTTGATCTGCTGGAGGGGAGGAAGATGCTGCAAAGAGAGCTGGACAGGCTGGGGCAATGGGCAGAGGCCAACAGGATGAGGTTGAACAGGGCCAGGGGCAGGGTACTGCAGTTTGGCCACAAGAACCCCCTGCAGCTCCAGCCTGGGGGCTGAGTGGCTGGGGAGCAGCCTGGCAGAGAGGGACCTGGCAGCACTGGGTGACAACCGGCTGAACAGGAGCCAGCAGGGTGCCCAGGTGGCACCAAAGGCCAATGGCATCCTGGCTGGGATCAGCACTAGTGTGGCCAGCAGGACTAGAGATGTCATTCTCTCCCTGTCCTGGGCACTGGTGAGACCTCACCTAGAGTACTGGGAGCAGTTCTGAGCCCCTCACTTTAAGGAAGAAACTGAGGTACTGGAGCAGCTCCAGAGGAGCAAGGAGGATGGGGAAGGGATTAGAGGGAAAGGCTGCTGAGGAGAGGCTGAGGGAGCTGGGGGTGTTCAGCCTGGGGAAGTCTTGGGGGACCATATCACTCTCTGTAATTACCTGAAGGGTAAAGAAATGTCTGGGTCTTTGTGCTTCCCATCCTTGGGAAGAAAGCAGTGTGTCAGCTCTGAACACAGAATCATTTCAGCTGGAAGAGACCTTCAGGATCATCCAGTCCAACCCTTCCCCAGCCCTATCAGCACCACTCAACCCTGTCCCCCAATGCAACAGCTCCCCTGCTCTCCAACCCCTCCAGGCATGGGGACTCAGCCCCCTCCCTGGGCAGCTGTTCCAGTGCCTGACAGCCCTTTCAGCACAGAAATCCCGCCTGACACCCACCCTGACCCTCCCCTGGCGCAGCTGAAGGCCACTGCCCCTCATCCTGTCACTGGGCACTGGGGAGAACAGACCAACTCCTGATGGGACAACAACCAAGGGAAGACCTGCTTCGAGTATTGCTGCTTCTGAGGTAGCAGGGGAGGGACTGCACTTTCACCACCTCCTTCCACCCTCACACAAAGGAATAACTTTCTTAAAGCAGCTCTGCTGGCCCTTTCACTACCAGGAGGCTCAGGTGGAGGGCTGCCACTCGATGCCCGAGCTGCTCCCTTGCAGGGTCACTCCATGAATTCAGCGGTTCACGCTGTCTGTCACAGGTTTAGGCTGCATGAAGCCAGTGATACTGGTGTTCAGCAGACCAGTACAGAGCACGCATTGTTTACTGGTTTTCATGCTCTTCTCTGACATGAAAAAGCTGGTAGATGATCTTGCCTGGGTCTTGTTTCCCAGCCCCATGCTATTCCTGAAGGACACCCTATCCTCCCGGAGAAATAATGGTTTCCTGTTTCACTAATGAGTTCTTAGAGCAATTTCCCTTCAGAGTAATCACCTTGGGTGATGGAGGGGTGCACTTCCCGAAGTGATTAGCCCTTCAGGGGGGCTGTGTGGGGAGGAACTGTTCTCTGCCACCTGAAAAGCAACTCCCTTTCGAGTGTCCCAGCTTGGATGCTAAAGAGTCTGGTGTCACCAGCAGGAGGAGGGAGGTGATGGTGCCCCTGGACTCTGCACCCGTGGGACTGCACCTTGAGCACTGGGTCCAGTTGTGGGCAGCACGGTGTCAGAAGGGGATTGAGGGGTGGAGTGGGGCCAGAGAAGGGCAACGAGTCTGGGAGAGGGCTGGAGAACAGGGCCTGTGAGGAGCGGCTGAGGGAACTGGGGTTAACCTTCAATGACTCCAGGGATGGGGCCCCCAGCACCTCCCTGGACAGCCCACTCCATCGTCTGGCATCCTGGAAGGGTGGGATCATGCTGGTGAGTGGAGGATTTGTAAAGAGCACTGCAGAAGTCAGGAAAAGGAGCTGTAAATCTCTGTCTCCTTTCAGCTGCTGGACTGGATTCCCTGCACCGCCCCCTCCCCTCTAAAGGGAGCTGGGGAGCCTTCTCCTTTCTCTCTAACCGGATTGTGAGCAGACAGAGAAGACTGGCTATGGCACTAAGGGCCATGGGCTGGCTGGTGTGGTGATGTCAGGCTGAGCAGGAGAGGTTGGGGACTGACCAATTGGAGAGCAGTGGAGGAGAGAGGGACCTGGGGGTCCTAGTGGCCAGCAGGATGACTCTCTCAACCCTTGCATCCAACCTGAGGCATCATTTCGAAGTAGCTTTTTGAAACCATGGGTCCTGTGTGTGAGCCCTCCCCTGCCCCGTAGCAGCCCCCTGCTGCTCTGCAACCCTGCATTTCTCTGCGTGCAGGACTGGACTGCCCAGGGCAGTGGGGGAGTCCCCATCCGTGTCTGGAGGTGTTGAAGGACAGCCTGGCTGTGGCCCTGAGTGCCCTGCTCTGGCTGCTGTGGTGCTGCCAGGTGCCAGGCTGGGCTGGAGGAGCTCAGAGGGCTCTGCCAGCCTCAGTGCTTCTGTGATGCTGTGACAATTTTGCAGGCAATTTCACATCCTGAGGTGTCTCATGAGCAGTCAAATCTACTTAGTGTCAAGAAGAAGAGGCAGGATCAAAGAGAGGAGAAGACTGAGCGATCCAGAACAGCTCTAACAAATACATCCATTTTTATTTCCCCTGAACAGGAGCCTTTATTGCTCCTCTCTAGATTCTACAAAAACCTTTTGAGAGGCCGGTGCTGCCTTACGCAGCATCTTTTACCATCGGAGGAGAAGTCATCCATCAGACCTTGAATTTAGCTCTCATCTAAAAGAAATCAGGTTGATTATGTACTGCCTACACCCCAGGATGCCGTCTAATCCTCTCAGCCCTTAGAAGGCCACGAGATATTGATGTTAATCCTCAACCCAGATGTGTGTGGTGGGAGCTGTTATTTTTTGACTCCAGTGCCTTCATGGGTTTTTGAGCACAAGGGGAGGTGGCTGGCACAGGGGAAGGTGCAGCCGCTTGCTGTGTGGCCAGGTTTGCTGTAGGCAAGTGATAAAGGTTTGACTCTGTAATTGCACAGGTCACAGTGCTCTGCCTGCACTCATTTCACTGTCCAAACTGAGTGATAGAACAGTTGCAGCTGGGAGAGGCTATCAAGATCACCCAGTACAACCCTTTCCCAGCCCTATCAGCACCACTCAACCCTGTCCCCTAGCGCAGCATCTCCCCTTCTCTTCAACCCCTCCAGGCATGGGGACTCAGCCCCCTCCCTGGGCAGCTGTTCCAGTGCCTGACAGCCCTTTCAGCACAGAGATCCCTCCTGACACCCCCCCTGACCCTCCCCTGGCGCAGCTGAAGGCCACTCGGCGCTCTGCTCTCTCGCTGCTGCATGGTCTCACTGATAGAATGGTGATCTCTGCTCTGGAAACACTTGGTGGGTAGAGAAATCACAGCCTGGACTTCTCGACAGAGCCAGCCTGGCCCTGCAGTTCCTTGGCCTTCATGAAAAACCTCTCTCTTAACCAACCAGCCTTGCCCAGACCCAGCAGCCTTCCTTGAGGTGAACAGGATTACCCCCAGAACATAACCCAGTTTCCTTGAGGACTGTTGTCTCAGCGAGACGGCATCGTTTAATCCTCCCTGACCTAATAACGTGTCCGTGGCAGGTGCCACGCGGCTCAGGGAACTAATCAAGTGTGGATGGCCCTGGCTCCAGAGTCTGGGGGATGAATCGGGAAGCTAATGCGGGATGAGCCAGTCAAAGCGATTATTTCCTTGCACGAGCACTGGGGGAGACTTCCACAAAGCTCTCGAAAATCCTGCCTCCCCAGAAATCCACTCCTTTCAGCTGCTGGACTGGATTCCTGCACCGCCCCCTCCCCTCTAAAGGGAGCTGGGGAGCCTTCTCCTTTCTCTCTAAATGGATTGTGAGGGGATAGAAAAGGCTGGCTGTGGCACAGAGCAGCTCCCTGATGGGGAAAGGCTGGGGGAGCTGGGGCTCTGGANGGACCAGGCTGCCCAGGGGGGCTGTGGAGTCTCCTTCTCTGCAGACATTCCAGCCCCGCCTGGCTGTGTTCCTGTGCCACTGGGTCTGGGTGACCCTGCTGTGGCAGGGGGACTGGACTGGATGATTTTTCCAGGTCCCTTGCGATCCCTGATGACTCTATGATTCTGTGACCTCAGAGGTCTTTTCCATCCTCAATAATTCTGCGACTGGGGCTTCGTTCAGTGTGAAGATAACGGGAAAGCCTCCACTGATGCTGTGGCTGGGGTTGGTGCTGAGCCTCACCCACCAGGCAGGGCATCATAAGCCCGTGACAGGCAGGTGCTGGTAAATGAAGGGGTTAACGGAGTAGATTACAGTTAGATTAATAAAACATTATCCTGAGGAAATAATCTGATTAATCGTTAGAGGAAAAAGTGCTTCTGGCTGTCTCTGCTGTCTCTGCTGTCGTGGTGGTGGAGTGTTTGTCACTGATGCTGCAGACAGGAGTCTGGCTCTCGGGTGCCTGAGAGGGAGGATTGTCCAGGTGTCAGGGGATGAGACATGGAAATTTGGATTCAGATCCCTCTCTGCTGCAGCCTTTTCTGCAGCCTCAGGAAGCACCAGAGGTGGGATTAATCTTGCTTAATTCCAGCTTGGTGAGAGGTAATATTTGGGTGGAGGCTACTGGTCTAGGTTCTGTCTGACCGACAGTTTGCTCTGCATGTGAAACTAAAGCTACTGACCTGGGAATGCAGGCAGGTCCCTGTCTGACCACTGAGGTGGCCTCTCTGCCATGCTGAGGGCACAGGACAACCCAGCCACCTGGAGGAACCCTACCTGCACCCTCACTTCAACAAAGAGTTGAAAGGACCAGGCTGCCCAGGGGGGCTGTGGAGTCTCCTTCTCTGCAGACGTTCCAGCCCCGCCTGGCTGTGTTCCTGTGCCACTGGGTCTGGGGGATCCTGCTGTGGCAGGGGGACTGGACAGGGTGATCTTTTGAGGTCCCTTCCCATCCCTAATGAGTCTATGATTAGCTCTTCAGCTCCACATCAGGATGCTCAGCAGGAATTAGGAGGAGACACACCTAGCCTTTGTATTTGTGAAATGAATACTGACAATGTGAATGAATCAGCTCTCGATTTGTCTTGATTGTCTCTCTGGTTTCCTTGCCAGATCTACCGAAGCCTTGAAACCAGAGTTTTGAGAGGGGCAATTAACTCCTTAACCTAGAGGAGTGCATGGCCACGCAGCCTTGCTGACTGTTCCCTCGCTCATCGCCTCTTCATCAGCTGACACACACACATTCCTCCTCTCCAGACAGCAGCTCAGCCAGCTGACAGTGGTGACCCTCCTCTACCAGCACCCCTACAACAAATCACTCAGGGGCTTCAGCCGGCTGCTCGAGCTCAGTTTTGGAGCAAGACTCGAGCTGTAGGATATCCAGAATTGTCAGTCTGCCTGTATTTGGAACGGGCTGCCCACTGAGGTGGTCGAGTCGCCGTCTCTGGAGGGGTTCAAGGTCAGGCTGGATGAAGTGCTGAGTGGAATGAGCTAGATGTCAGATGTTTAGGGTTACTGGGTTGGTTTTAGGTTGGACTGGCTGATCTTGAAGGTCTTTCCCAGCCTCCTCAGTACTGTGAGACTGTGAAATAGCACTTGGCTCCTCAGTGGAGTCCAGTGCTCAAGGTTCAAGGAATAACTTGGGTTGGGTTTTAGCCGTAGCTGGCTTGTCAGCAACTGTTGACTTCTTGTTTTGCACTGCCCGCGGCATCTGCCGTTGTGTAAAGCACGTGAGATCATGTTGGCCTTAAATGAAAGTGGCAGCTCTAGCAGCCAAGTGCTGTTCCCGGCGCCAGCTCACATAAACCTCTCTTTCTTCCTTGAGGGCAGCTCCCTTTCCTCAAAGTGCCAACCCACACAGCCTGCATGGGAGAGCCAAACGCGAACGGCCACGCTCTAGCTGAAGTGTGCTTCCCTAGACCCTTCGCTCCTTCTCAGCTCCTCCGCCAGGGGAGGGTGGCAGGGGGATTGGACTGGATGATGTTTCTAGGTCGCTTCCAATCCATAATGTTCTGTGTCTTGGACTCTGTTCTGTGTCTTGCTCTCTGCTCTGTGTCTTGGTCTCTCTTCTATGTCTTGCTCTCTGCTCTGTGTCTTGCTCTCTGCTCTGTGTCTTGCTCTGTGTTCTGTGTCTTGCTCTCTGTTCTGTCCCTTGGTCTGGGTGATCCTGCTGTGGCAGGGGGCTTGGACTGGATGCTCTTTCGCAGTCCCTTCCCATCCCTGGTGACTCTATGATTCCATTAATTCTCTCATCCAACCAACTCAGCTCTGTTTGCTGAACAAATCCTGACAGAACGGGGAGTGTCGACAGAGATGCCCTTACATGACCCTGCGTGAGCCGTCCTCACTTCTCTAGGCTTCGAGATGCGGGCAGAGAGCATCCAGCATCGTTCTGCTGCCACAGCTTTGTTTTCTCCCAGTTTTCCCCAGCAAACATCACGCGAGTTGTCCCAGTTCAGAGCGAAGGTGAAACCACCTGCCCGTGTAAGGAGATGCTGCTTCCCAGGCAGCAAAACAGCACTGGTGCTTAGCAGGGGCAACACAGCTTCATAGGCTGGTAGAGTGGATCAGGTTAGAAGGGACCTTCAAGATCATCCAGTTCCAAGCCCCCTGCCGTGAGCAGGGACACCCCCCACGAGACCAGGGAGCCCAAGGAGCCATTTGCCCCATGGGGACATTTAAATGAGGAATGGCTGAGGGAGCTGGGGCTCTGGAGCTGGGAGAAGAGGAGGCTGAGGGGGGACCTCATTGCTGTCTCTCAATCTATGAGGGGTGGGTGTCAGGAGGATGGAGCCAGGCTCTGCTCAAGGGCATCTGGGGACAGGACAAGGGGCACTGGGTGCCAGCTGGAGCAGAGGAGGTTCCCTCTCAATCTCAGCAGGACCTTCTTCCCAGGGAGGGTCCCGGAGCACTGGACCAGGCTGCCCAGGGGGGCTGTGGAGTCTCCTTCTCTGCAGACGTTCCAGCCCCGCCTGGCTGTGTTCCTGTGCCACTGGGTCTGGGTGACCCTGCTGTGGCAGGGGGGTTGGACTGGATGCTCTTTCCAGGTCCCTTCCCATCCCTAAGGATGCTATGAACCCCTCCACAGCATGTGTAACTCAGGGGTTTTGAAGGCAACAAGGCAAAAGCAGAAAGGGCTTCCTCCCTTGTAATAGCTGCAGCTTTGGAGGGAGGAGGTTCTGCATGAGCTGGTAACGACTGAACAATAAATTCCTGGGGGTTAAGGCAGGGGCAAGGTGCAGGGCTGTCTCTGCCTCTGTTCCCTGCCATGCTCACAGCAGCAGAGAGGCTGTGAGGTTCAAAGCCACCAAGAGATTTGCCTGCTCCCCAGCAGCACCTGGTGGTCTTTGAGCCCCTGTGCCTCAGGTAAGCACCTTCACACAGTAGGATGCGAGGTACCCCCGCTGGTTAGGATGCACTCAGGCTCCTTTCAAGGTTAAGAAAGGCCATTCAGCCAAAGAGAAGAAAGAGGGTGGAGAAGTCAGGTTCTGGTTCTCCAGGGGGGGTCAGAAGCAGAGCAGCCCTTTCTGGGGAGCAAACCCCGTGTGCTGGTGTAGACTGCACCCTGCTCTTTGAACCCTCTGCCTGGGCTTGGAGTGAGGAGAAGCTGTTGTTCCCACCTCCAGCACCGACTCCTCATCAGATTGACAGGATGAGTGTGTAAGGAACCTCAAGACAGACACGATGAGCTGCTGTCTGGAAAGTGGCCACCACAAGAGAGGACAGAGGTGACGGTGAGCTGCTGGTCACGTAGGACAGGAGCTGTGAGTGTCAGGGAAAGGGGACTTCCCTTTGGAGCAGCAGAGGGACTCTGCCTGCTTCAGTGCTTACATAGGGAACACTGGGTGGGTTTAGGGGGGGGTCCGTTCAAGATCCTTGCAGGGCAGTGAGGAATAGAGGCAGACAGATGAAGCAGACATGGAAGACAGTGGTCAGGAAATGTAATGGAATCACTCAGCAAATCTAGGGAAGTTGTTTGGATTAAATTTATAGGGAAATACTTCAAGGAAAAGGGAGGAAAAAGGACCACCGAGTCAGCAAACGCAAGCTGACCTGATGGAAAGAAACGAGATGCTATTATTTTAGCAATCATCCGTAGGGATGGGATTGAAACAGCCCCCTGAATCCAAACTCCCCTCCTTAGGAGGCTGCTCAAGCTCCAAATCTCCCTGCTGGCCTCAGCCCCTCTGATGGGCCAACCCAAAACCCTGGAGAAGAAGAGTGGGGAACATGAGGAACATGAGGAGCAGATCCAGCTCCGTGTGGCTTTGGCTCATTTCCCAGCAGACACAGTAAAAGAGGGGAGAAATCAAACCTGTGGAGGCTGGAAAGGGTTGAGACACCAGCACGACTCCTCTCATCTAGCTAGCGCTGTCTGAAAGCAGGGTGAACAGCTCTGCCTGGCTGCCTCAACTCCTTTCAGTGTGTCTGCAGCTGCAGTGCCTCCAAAGGACTATTCAGCCCAACAGCTTGAGGTCCCTGTGTGCTATCATCTCCTCCTTGATCGCTGTCAGGACCCTGTCCCCTCATCACCTACCCTGCTGCGCTCCCCAGCTGTAATGGCCATTGCAGGCAGGACAGGTTGCCCCAGCATCAGCAGGGACTCTCCCCCACTCGTGGTGTGGCAGACTGAACACTCTCGTATAACCCCACGCACGTTCCTGACTCGCAGGACCTAGTCTGAGTCTCCAACCATAAAAGCACTGCAGGCACGAGTCCCCCCATCGAGAAAAAAGGAGGACTGTGCTTTCGTGTGACCATCCTCGCACAGGTGACAGAGGGAGGATCACGGAATCATCAGGGATCAGAAGGGACCTGGAAAGACCATCCAGTGCAACCCCCCTGCCACAGCAGGATCACCCAGACCCAGTGGCACAGGAACACAGCCAGGCGGGGCTGGAACGTCTGCAGAGATGTGTGTTCAGTTCTGGGTCCCTTATGCTAGAAGAGACACTGAGATGCTGGAACAGGTCCAGAGCAGAGCTACCAAGCTTGGGAGGGGTTGAGAGAACCAGTGGTGTGAGGAGAGGCTGAGGGAGCTGGGCAGGGTGAGTCTGGAGAAGAGGAGGCTGAGGGGGGACCTCCCTGCCCTCTCCAGCTCCCTGAAGGGAGGCTGTGGAGGGGTGGCTGTTGGCCTCTGCTCCTTGGTGCCTGCTGACAGCAGCAGGGGCACTGCTCTGCAGCTGAGGCAGGGGAGGGTCAGACTGGCTCTGAGGCAGAGATTCTCTGCAGCCAGAGTGGTTGGGCACTGGCAGGGCCTTCCCAGGGAGGTGGTGGAGTCCCCCTGCCTGGAGGTGTTGAAGAACCCTGTAGCCATGGTGCTTCCTGCCCTGCTCGAGTGGCAGCAGGGAGGGGGTCAGGCTGTGTCTGTCAGTCTCTCAGGGACTGAGGGGTTGTGTTGGGGTGGGGATGGTTGGACTGGGGGAGCTGGGAGCTCCTTTCCAGCCAGGATTGTTCTGTGATCAGTGAGTCTCTCGGTGCCTATTCATATATTTACAGGGCAGGGAAAGGCACACAGGACACACACTCACACGCTCATGTATTGCTATTACTGCAGTGGTGTAGCCAGTCAGGAGATTAGACCAGAAATAGAAGCCAGCTCTCCTCGTGCAAACCCCTTTACTTTACCCATTGGAGAATAGGTGTGCGTCCCCTGCAGCCTCACCGTCTGTCGGATTAAAACCGAGGAGGAGGAGAACCGCAGAGACCTCAACTCAAAGCATGAAATTGAAAAATCTGTCGGATTCCTCAACGGAAAATTTAATCCAATGGGAAATTCTGACAGAATCACAATTGCTCATGAAATGGGAGCTGGAAACAAGGTCATTCTGGGGAAGAAAGAAAGGAGAGAATAAGAACAAGAGACACCCCCCAAAAAACAACCCCCACCCCAAACACTTAGCATCAGCTGCCTCAGTGAGAGTCTGAAGTGTTTTGACAATGCAGTGTCTCAGCCAAAGCAGCCCAGGGCCAGATCTTCCACTAAAATGAGGAAACTTAAAGGGACGATGTCAGTGTTCAGAGCAAACATCTGAGCGACTTTCAGCAGAGCAGTGCAGACAGGGCCCTGATTTCCTTCCTTAAAATAACGGCTGAAAGATCACACAAGCCCAGAATCCTCAGGGATGGGAAGGGAGCTGGAAAGATCATCCAGTCCAGTCCCCCTGCCACAGCAGGATCACCCAGACCCAGTGGCACAGGAACACAGCCAGGCGGGGCTGGAACGTCTGCAGAGAAGGAGACTCCACAGCCCCCCTGGGCAGCCTGGTCCAGTGCTCCGGGACCCTCCCTGAGAAGAAGGTCCTGCTGAGATTGAGAGGGAACCTCCTCTGTTCCAGCTGGCACCCAGTGCCCCTTGTCCTGTCACCAGCTGCCCTTGAGCAGAGCCTGGCTCCATCCTCCTGACACCCACCCCTCACACATTGAGAGACAGGAATGAGGTCCCCCCTCAGCCTCCTCTTCTCCCAGCTCAAGAGACCCAAGATCTGTGAAGAATGCTGTGCATGGTTCGTGTATTTATGCCCTGACAAAGGAGAAGGTGCGTTGCCACTTCTGATGCTGCTGGGTCTGACTGCCTTGCTTCATCACAGGTTGAACTAGTCCTGTCTAATTAAAACTTTACTTTACTGTGCTCATTATGAAGAAAGCTATGGGCCCCGTCCCTGGAGGTGTTTAAGGCCGGGCTGGATGAGGCTCTGGCCAGCCTGCTCTAGGGTGGGGGGTCCCTGCCCATGGCAGGGGGGTTGGAACTGGATGATCCTGGGGTCCCTTCCAACCCTGACTGATTCTATAACTTCTTCCCAGGGACGGTGATGGAGACTGGAGGGGGCTGCCCAGGGGGGTTGTGGAGTCTCCTTCTCTGGAGAGGTTTGAAACCCACCTGGACTTGGTCTGGGTGATCCTGCTGTGGCAGGGGGACTGGACTGGGTGATCTTCCCAGATCCCTTCCGATCCCTCGTGATTCTATGTCAACCCAATGGAAAGAAGTCAATTAAAATGGGACAGAGAGAGCGGGGGCAGCGGGGGGTGTTTATTTTTAAGCACATCATGGCATCATTCTGTTACAGAGATCTGGCACAGGAGGGTTTCTGAATTGCTGAGAACCCGCAGCTCCTTTGAATCCAACAGGAGATCTGAGCGCTCAGCAGAGTCTCCGGGAAATCAGGGCACCTTGCTTTGGCTCCCCAAGGCTTCGCACCACGATGCCTTCCTCACGTGCATGAGGTTACTCCAGCTGGACTTAGAGGAACACTTCATCACCGATGGAGTGCTGTTTGTGTGGAGATTAGGGGCTGGATGTCTCACTCAGGTAGCACAGATGTCACCCATCCAATTAAAGCTGAGTAAAGACTGAAGGCTTGGGTCTGAGGAAGAAGCTCTGTGCTGAGAGAGTGGCTGGGCACTGGACCAGGCTGCCCAGGGAGGGGGTGCAGTCCCCATCCCTGGAGGGGTTTAAAAACCAAGTACCTCCAGCACTTGAGGCCATGGTCTGGGGTTTGGGGAGCTGTTGGGATGAGGGCTGGACTGGGTGATCCTGGAGGTCCTTTCCAGCCAGGAGGAGTCTAGGATTGTGAACCAGTCACACCAGGCTCCAGTTATGTTCACTGCTAAGGCTCAGAAATTAAGGGGGGNACGTTCCAGCCCCGCCTGGCTGTGTTCCTGTGCCACTGGGTCTGGGTGATCCTGCTGTGGCAGGGGGATTGGACTGGATGATCTTTCCAGGTCCCTTCCAGTCCCTGAGGATCCTACAACTCTATGGAGTCAGAATTGAATGAGTATCCTCAGTCTTTCTGGGGTGGTCTCCAAAAATGGCCCTTTGCTCTAATTCATGAGCTACTCTGCAAAACATTGTCGCTCTCAGCTGCTCAAACAGTCTGACATTGGGACAGAGTAGAGCCTATAAATTTGCTTGAGGGATGCCAGGCAGAGCTAATTGGGAGACAGAGCAAGGGAACACAGAGCCTGGGAGTCTTAGGAGGGTGTGAGGCGTTGGGGTCTGATGAGACACATAACGATGGACATAAAGGGATGCAGACTTAAACTCCCGAGGGTGTGGGGTCACATAGGTTGCTGTGTGGTTATATTTAAGGGCTTCAGGATATTCTTTGAGGTAAGTATGCCCTGGTGTTGATCTGTGCCCCAGACCCCGCAGGGTGAGATGCTCCCATTTAGGAATCCATCAGAAATAAGAGCTGACCCCAGTCCTTAGTGCACTGTGCTCCAGCAGGCTGCCTGGCTAGCCACGGTGTGATAGGAGTGATAAAGAGCAGCTCAGGAGAGCGATGTTCTGCCTGTGCACAGAGACATAAACACTGACAGATCTGACATTTAATTGCATACGTTGTGTAAAACCAGGAGACAGCACTAATCCCTCATAAATCTCCCCTTTTAAAGGATGCCTACGGATCGCTGTGACTCTGCTGTAGGTGGTTTCACCCTGCAGAAAGCAATCTCATAGCTGCCCTCGTTCAAAGGATCCTCCCCTCCAGCAACACCCAGCCGTGACTCAGCTCTTCAGGCAGCCGAAACAGTATTGATCCATGGAAATTGTCTGAGTCCTTAAAATCTGACTCAGAGTTAGTGCAGCTCAGTTACTGCTACGAGAGTTTTTCCTACAGCTCACGGTTGGCTTTGTAGCATAGAACCAGAGCATCCAGTCCAATCCCCCTGCCACAGCAGGATCCCCCAGACCAAGTTGCACAGGAACAGATGTAGGTGGGTCTGGAACATCTCCAGAGGGGACTCGACAAACACCCTTGGCAGCCTGGGCCAGTGCCCCGGGACCCTCCCTGGGCAGAAGGACCTGCTGAGATTGAGAGGGAACCTCCTCTGTTCCAGCTGGCACCCAGTGCCCCTTGTCCCGTCCCCAGCAGAGCCTGGCTCCATCCTCCTGACACCCACCCCTCTCAAGCGATCTGTACAAGGAGTTGCTCTAAGCCGAGGAGGCTGCTCAGAGCACAGGAGTTCAAAGATGGGTGGAATCCTCTGCATGCCCAGGTCTGAGGTTGTTATCTGTGCGAGCATAGCTGGCACATTACAACCAGCAAGAGCAAGGGCTCAGAGATACAATCAGAGCTTTAACACCAAGGGTTATGCAAGAAAATAGAGACAAAGGAGGGCTTCTTTCCCTTTTATTATATTTCTCACTATTATGAAAGGATCCTACGAGCATGCTTTCATGGGTTTCCCACAGTCATCTCTAATAATCTCTCGGAAGAATCTAACTGAAACTTCAACCCTTACAGGAAAAATTGGCCCACTCATGCTTTGTTTGGTTTCATTCGCCTTCACGGGAGCTCGGATGGAGCCACGGGAGGGAGTTTCTCCTCTCCATCCTTCCAAGAGCCAAAGCTTCTCTGGGGAACCCTCCTCCAAAGGGTTAAAAGGTTGCAGAAAGCAGATCCCAAAGGCAGGTTGTGGGATGCTAAGACCGGCAGTTAGGGCGAGTCCTCTCCATCAGATTAAACCCTGCCAGATGCCTTTTTAAATCACCCAGGGAAAAAAAATAAGGGGAAAAAAAGAGAGAGAGAGAAGCCTGCTCTTCTAATCTGGTTGCTGGAGTTGTTTCTCACCAGCAGTAACCCCAGCAGTTCTCTTCCAGCCTCTTTGTTAGAGAATCTGCATAAAAATAGCAACAAGCAGCCTCCCAGCCCTTCTGAACAGCAGTCGGGGGCTTAAATTTATCTCCCACAGAGCTTCCCTGTGGCAGTGGCGATGACAGTATCGATTAGATAGGGCTGGCACTTCACACCTCCTCATTATCTGCGCAGAGCCCCTGCGAGAGGCAGGTGCTGGGGGTGAGAGGTGAGGTGCAGCCTGTGTTATCAGCACAAATCCCTCGCTCCCTCTGCTGAGTGATAACAAAACATTACACCGCACCTGGAGCACTGGGTTCAGTTCTGGGCCCCTCGGTTGAGGAAGGGCGTTGAGGGGCTGGAACGAGTCCAGAGAAGGGCAACTGGAATGGTCAAGGGGCTGGAAGGTCAGCCCTACGAGGAGAGGCTGATGGAGCTGGGGCTGTTCAGCCTGGAGAAGAGGAGGCTCAGGGGTGCCCTTATCGCTGTCTCTAACTCCCTAAAAGGGGGTTGGAGTCAGGCGAGGGTCAGTCTGTTCTCCCTGGACACTGGAGACAGGACAAGGGGTCACAGTCTTCAGCTCCATCCATGAGGGGAGGTTTAGACTTGACATCAGGAGAAGGTTTTTCCCTGACAGAGNTGCTGAGTGGCATGAGCTAGATGGCAGATGTTAGGGTCACTGGGTTGGTTTTAGGTTGGACTGGGTGATCTTGAAGGTCTTTTCCAGCCTCATCAGTGCTGTGATAACGCAGCTCTTTCCTTTCCACACTCTTCCCTGGTTTTGCTCTGCTCATGAGTCTGCGGGTTTAATTACCCCAAGCCTGGCTGGGAAGCTAGACAGCAGAAAACACCATCTCCAGCATCAGGAGTCTCCTTCTCTGGAGACGCTCCAGCCCCGCCTGGCTGTGTTCCTGTGCCACTGGGTCTGGGTGATCCTGCTGTGGCAGGGGGATTGGACTGGATGCTCTTTCCAGGTCCCTTCCCATCCCTAAGGATTCTATGATCAGGCTGAGC
>VZRI01012752.1:233399-252933 GCA_013397515.1 Upupa epops | reverse complement strand
AGAGGAATGAGGTCCCCCCTCAGCCTCCTCTTCTCCCAGCTCCAGAGCCCCAGCTCCCTCAGCCTTTCCTCAGCAGGGAGCTGCTCCCTTCCCTTCCTCATCTTCCTTGCTCTACGCTGACACCCTCCAGCAGCTCTGTGTCCTTCTGGAACTGAGGGGCCCAGCACTGGGCACAGCCCTCCAGATGCAGTCTCACCAGTGCAGAGCAGAGGGGGAGAAGACCCTCTCTCGATCTGCTAACCCATCCTTCAGCGAAGCCAAGCACTGGGATGTGCAGTGCATTCCGAACCCATCGGAAGGGAGAGGAGGCCAAGCATTCTGAGTGGGAAGAGTCAGAGCCAGTGCCCGTTCACAACAGAAATGTTGTAGTACAGTTAGGTTAAGGTCGGATTCAAAGACCTTAAAGGTCTTTTGCAGCCTAAATGAGTCTGTGATTCTATGAAGCGAGAGCCACCCATGGATCAGCTGGAGCTGCAGAGGAGCTTTTTCCAGACGTATTCCTCTGCAACCCCAAGAGCAAGCGATGCCGGCCACTGCCTTGTGTGAAGCTTTATCGCTGTGATTGGTATAAATAATCATGGCAATCTTTGTTTATTAATCCCTGATTAAAATCCTAAGTCATTTAGATGCAAATTAACTGCTTTGCTTATGATCCTGCTGAATGGCCAGGCTGACCCTTGGCACAGCTGAGCTGGCTATCATCGCTGGCAGCTACGCGGCTCTCCAGCCTCTGATAATCCAGCAAGTGCTGCTGAAATCTCCTCAGCTGCCTCCTGAACCTCTGCAAGGTGCCAAGCGAGCAGTCCTGCACATGGGGTCTCAGGAGAGCAGAATAGAGGGCGAGGATCCCCTCCCTCTCCCTACTGCTCCCGCTTCTCTTGCTGCAGCCCAGGATGCTGTTGGCTCTCTGGGCCACAAGCGAACACTGCTGGCTCCTGTTGAGTTTCTCATCAACCAACCCCCCCAAATCCTTCTCCTCAAGGCAGCTCTCACTCTGTTCCCCTCCCAGCCTGTCTCTGCGCCTGGGATTGCCTCGACCCTTGCACTCAGCCTCATCGAGTCTATTTAGTCTAGTAATGTTGTTTTTACCAAGGAAAACCCAGCCTGCATTTTTGAATGAAACCGTAAGGGTGGGAAGCAGCAACCAGAGACGCAGTCGCCCACAAATCACACTGCTGCAAGACGTCACGTTAAAGCCTGCGGTAAACGGGCTTGGCTGCTCGGAAATGCTGGAGAGCTTTTCCTTGAACCCCCTCCTGCTGGGCTCTCAGAAACAAACGTAGAGAGGTTCCGAGCGTTGGGAGCTGCTCCAAACGGGGCATCTGAGCTAAAAATGCTGCTAAAAACTCTGAAAGCAGCACTGTTTGATCTCACGGTGAGATCCAAGGTGAGTGCTGGTTTATCCCCCGACCGAAGGAAGAGAAGCAGCCTGTCTGAAAAGGAGGAGAGAATGTGCTCTGGTGGCCAAGAGGGCCAGCAGCATCCTGGGGGGGATCAGAAGGGGGGTGGTTAGCAGATCGAGAGAGGTTCTCCTCCTCCTCTACTCTGCACTGGTGAGACTGTGTCTGGAGGACTGTGTCCAGTGCTGGGCCCCTCAGTTCCAGAGGGACACAGAGCTGCTGGAGGGTGTCCAGCATAGAGCCACAGAGATGATGAAAGGAGGGGAGCATCTCCCTGCTGAGGAAAGGCTGAAGGAGCTGGGGCTCTGGAGCTGGGAGAAGAGGAGGCTGAGGGGGGATCTCATTCCTGTCTCTCAATCTGGGAGGGGTGGGTGTCAGGAGGATGGAGCCAGGCTCTGCTCAAGGGCATCTGGGGACAGGACAAGGGGCACTGGGTGCCAGCTGGAACAGAGGAGGTTCCCTCTCAATCTCAGCAGGACCTTCTTCCCAGGGAGGGTCCCGGAGCCCTGGACCAGGCTGCCCAGGGGGGCTGTGGAGTCTCCTTCTCTGCAGACGTTCCAGCCCCGCCTGGCTGTGTTCCTGTGCCACTGGGTCTGGGTGATCCTGCTGTGGCAGGGGGATTGGACTGGATGATCCCTTCCCATCCCTGATGATTCTATAGCTCTATGACAATAGATCCCTGGAACCAACCCAACAGGTACTCCTTAAAAAATAAGCTTTTCATTCCCTGGGCCCTCTTCTTGGCAGGAAAAACAGTGAGACATTGTGAGGGCTGAGCTGCTGGATAGAAACACGCTGGGGTTTATAGCTCCATCCTCCTCCCTGCATCTCCCCTGCCCTAGAGAAGTTCCTGCTGAGAACTGCTGCCCCAGTTTGAAAGCAGCTTGGGGAGTCTCTTCCCAGAGCAGAGTGTCTTGACGTTAGCCAAGGTCAGAGCTCTGTCCTGGGAGCTCCGTGGAAATAAACAAGTCACACTGAATAAATCTTTCCCAAGTGGAAGTGAACGAGGAACAGATACCTTCCCTTCTAAGTTATCTGCCTGTGCATCAAATACCTTTCCATGGTCTCAGGAGAGCGCAGCAAGCACACGCAGCCCAGTGCACAGAGTTTGTCAAAGCCTAATCACCTCTGTAGTCAAAGCTCTCTGCGGCTTTGTGGGGATTAGGCTAGCAACCACATTTGTGCTTCGAGCTGCAATGAACCAGTCCCTGCTGGTAACCCGACTTCCAGAGTGTCTGCCTGTCAGCATTTGTCTCCTAACCCCGATATTGTGTTCTTTGGCCTCTTTTCCACTCACCCACCCCCTCTCCCACCTCTCCTGGGTGTGGAAGTCCAGCTCATCCATCCAACTCGTTCAGGGGGTTCACAAAGTTGAGAAGCAAGAGAGCACCTGGCAGCAGAAGTATTGCCTGTAGGACCTCTTCTCTCTACCGGCCAGCTCTCCTGCTGTCCCCCAACGCCTCAAAAAAGAAAATAAAAGAGATGATTTACTGGAAAAGGTAAAACTAATCGTGCTTTATGAGAAGGAACGGAGTTCCAGTGAGAAACACACGTCTCAGAGAAGTTATTCATCTTCCTCAGAGGTAGAAAACGATGCTTCCCCTTGTAAATTCTGGAATAAGACCGCAGAGGGACTGTGTACGCAGAGATAAGCCCTCCACTCGCTTCTGATCTACCTGACAGCATCCACACGGCAGCGTCACTCTGCCCACAGGCACTCGCTTTTGCTGCTGGAAACGTGGGTGCCGTGTGGGGGTACCTTCAGAAAACCTCCCCCTGTTGCCTATGTTGGTGTTTCTCTGGTTATCCTGTCTGTCACCAGCGCTGCACTGGTGATGGAGAGACAGGCAGCGCCCTCAAGGGAAGCTCTTGTGTGCATCCTCTTCGTGGTCTGAGATGGGTTAGGAGTCTGTTGTTGTTGTACGACTGCTGCTTCAGTTCTCTGGGCAGAAACACCTGGTGAGGAGCAGCATTACACGTGAGGGGCCGAGGTGTTGAGTGCAGGGTCTGCAGATGTCTCCTGCTGGAGGCAATCGAGACCATTGCTCTCACTCTCCAAAGTCAGCTGGTTTTGGGCAAACCCCAGGGCATTAGTGGGAGAGGTGTGAAGACCCTCGTGCATCTGTGGTGCCAGGATGGTTGAGGAGGTGTTTTTGCAGAGGTCGATGCCCTTGAGTTCATGGTTGTAACTGTCTTCACAGCAAGGAGTAGCTGGCCTCAGGAATGGCAGGGTATGGACCCAAGAGATTTCTTTGCCACTGTTTCTTGACCATTTCCTCTTTGTGCTGAGTTAGAGGTGACTCAGGGAGCTGTCTTCATGTGTCAAATTGTAATGCTCAGGAGAAAAAGAACCCAAGCATCGTAGAGATAAATACTCCACTGTACTGTAAGGAACAGGCAAGGTGTCATAGAATCATAGAGTCATCAGGGATGGGAAGGGACCTGGAAAGATCCTCCAGTCCAATCCCCCTGCCACAGCAGGATCCCCCAGACCCAGTGGCACAGGAACACAGCCAGGCGGGGCTGGAACGTCTGCAGAGAAGGAGACTCCACAACCCCCCTGGGCAGCCTGGTCCAGCGCTCTGGTGCCCTCCCTGGGAAGAATCACTTTCATCTGCTGGTGCCTTCAGTATCTGTCTCCTCCAAAGCTCTGCTGCAGCACCTACCGCCCTGGAAGCAGCAGGATGCTCTGGCAGCTGCAGTCCTTCCTTCCTCTCCACTTGAGAGGGATTTCAGATGGGTAGGACTGAGGCACTTACTCCACATAGCTTCTAGGGTTTCCTGTGCTGTGGTGTAGGTCTCTCTGCTTCCCACCCTTGTCATTTCCAACTCCCTCTGATCTCTGTGGTCCAACCCAGATTTCCAAACCACAGAACAAACTCAGGGAGAGAGCAAACTCTTGGCTCTTCTGAATTTCTCCACAATTCCTTCTTCAAGTGCTTTTATGATTTGCTCCAGTGTTGTTCTCAAGCCTCACTGGTTGTACTTTTCATCAGTGCAGGCAACCACATTTCCTGCTTCCTTAGAGCAATCATCTCTTCTTCTGAATGCTGATTAAGTCTCACTCCAAACCGGTCTGCAAATGACTGAGGAGCAGAGATGCCTTTGAGTTAGAAGAGGAATCTGCAAGGAGACCCTGGCTGCCCAACAGAACCAAGCTTTTCAAAAGTCCAAAAGCCTTTCCCTTGGCTTCCCTCCACCTTATGGGAAAGCTGCAGATGGCATCCAGTTGGGAAGCAGTCGAAATTCCTAGGCACTTCCTTTATCCACGTGCTGAAGGGCCCCAGCTAGAACACACACCAGGGCATCTGTTGCACTCTACGCGCCATACATCTTCCAAACTACTCCTGAAAGGATTACGAGGGATGGTCTTGCCCAGCAAGTCTCAAAACGTCTCCCCCGTGACTCTGCTCAGTCCCGCTGGGTTTTGTGCCCCACAGGCAAACGCTGCTCCAGCAGGGTGGTTGGTTGGTGAGATTCAGAGCACCTCAGTGGCTTCCGATCACTTTCCTGCCGGAGAGCAGGATCAGCCTGTCCTGCAGCTGCTGGTAACAGATGTCTGTCTAAGCCCTGATGATTCCATCCCTAATGATTCCAAACCACAAACACAAAGTGATGGAGATGTAACAGCTTACCCACCAATACATCTAGAGCTTAATCATCCTTACTACTAGACATCTTTTCACATCTAGCCTCAACCTCCTTTGTGACTTTCAAAGCTCAGTATTTCCCATCCTATCACAAATTGTTCCCCCACAGTTGCAGATAACTCTGATGTAAAGACTGTTCCTGTCTCCCTTCAGTCTTTTTTTCATCTAAACAACTCCAGTTCCTTCATTCTTACTTCATAATCTGTGCTTTCTTGATCTCTAAATGATGTTGATACTCCTTCTCTGCAGACGTTCCAGCCCCGCCTGGCTGTGTTCCTGTGCCACTGGGTCTGGGGGATCCTGCTGTGGCAGGGGGATTGGACTGGAGGATCTTTCCAGGTCCCTTCCCATCCCTAATGATTCCATGCTTCTATACTTTGAAGAACTGGATTTGGGACACAGTTCCTTTATTAAGAGCTATTTTATCATTCTCTTTTATTAAGAGCTATTTAGAGCTATCTTAATTAAAAAAATTACGATGTGCTTGAAATGGAACAAAATATTCCAGCCAGGGCCTTAGCAGCACTACAGAGACGACAGGTACGTCAAACAGGTTGTGCGTGGTGGTGCTGCAGTCCAGCACAATGCCTGCAGTTGCTGATTTCTCTTGCAACAGGCTCCTCTGAATTCTCGGCTGCTTTTGGGGGCTCTGCCCTGGTGTTTGATATCAACCCTGTCTTCATATATAATCACAGAATCACAGGATAATCCTGTCTGGAAAGGAGCTCCCAGCTCCCCCAGTCCAACCATCCCCACCCCAACAGAACCCCTCAGTCCCTGAGAGACTGACAGACACAGCCTGACCCCCTCCCTGCTGCCACTCGAGCAGGGCAGGAAGCACCATGGCTACAGGGTTCTTCAACACCTCCAGGCAGGGGGACTCCACCACCTCCCTGGGAAGGCCCTGCCAGTGCCCAACCACTCTGGCTGCAGAGAATCTCTGCCTCAGAGCCAGTCTGACCCTCCCCTGCCTCAACTGCAGAGCAGTGCCCCTGCTGCTGTCAGCAGGCACCGAGGAGAAGAGGCCAACAGCCACCCCTGCACAGCCTCCCTTCAGGGATCTGGAGAGGGCAGGGAGGTCCCCCCTCAGCCTCCTCTTCTCCAAACTCACCCTGCCCAGCTCCCTCAGCCTCTCCTCATACTGACAGAAGGCTAAAGAGAAGATTTCACAGCAATGGCATCACCCCTCATCTTCTTCTGGCTGCTGCAGCTGAGCCAGCTCTTTCCAAGTCTGTCCCTATCTCCCAGCTCCGATTCAAAGGTTTTACAGTTTGATAACTGGTGACTCTGCTCTCTCCCAGCACGAGGCAAAGCGGTTGCAGTACATCAACCTCTAAACCTCCTGTACCGACAGTGTGTTGCCTTGTTTCCATATGCTCCCCCATGCTGATGCTCTTGCCATGGGGACTCAGCTCCTTGATGCAAGAACCAGCCTTATGCTCTCTCTCTATGCAGTGACTAGGTTGACAGGGTCTCTCTCCATGATTAAGGATCCTAACCACAGCAACAATCAAAACAACACTAAGTGAGGAACTCCCCTTTGTGGCAAAATGGGAAAGGAAGGGGGGTCACGGCTCAATTCAGCCTCCCTTGTGCAGCTCTGAGATCGGGAACTGAGCGCAGCATCCACAACCGCTGTTTTGGTCAGAAAGGACTCGTTTGCCGAGGAGAAGGGTGCCCTCCTCCCTGTAAAGGTGTCACACTGTCACCTGGGGCAGAGTCAGGAGAACTTGACTTCTTGCTGTAAATCTTTGCAAATTTCCTTGTGGAGAAATCAGGAGACTTTTACAGGCAGGATGGCTCGGGTTTTGCTGGGAGAGGCACAAAAAAGCCTTCCCATAACACAGAAATGGCCCTGGCAACTGTCTGCATGTGAAACAGAGTCCTTAGGGATGGGAAGGGACCTTGAAAGAGCATCCAGTCCAATCCCCTGACACAGCAGGATCACCCAGACCCAGTGGCACAGGAACACAGCCAGGCGGGGCTGGAACGTCTGCAGAGAAGGAGACTCCACAGCCCCCCTGGGCAGCCTGGTCCAGTGCTCTGGGACCCTCCCTGGGAAGAAGGTCCTGCTGAGATTGAGAGGGAACCTCCTCTGTTCCAGCTGGCACCCAGTGCCCCTTGTCCTGTCCCCAGATGCCCTTGAGCAGAGCCTGGCTCCATCCTCCTGACACCCACCCCTCACAGATTGAGAGACAGGAATGAGGTCCACCCTCAGCCTCCTCTTCTCCCAGCTCCAGAGCCCCAGCTCCCTCAGCCTATGAATGACTGCAGGTTGCCTTGGCTGGCTCATGGTACAGAACATGCCAGAAAAGCTGGCACTTGAATGGGAAGTTCATGGATTCATAGGATGGTTCAGGTTGGAAGGCACCTTAAAGACCATCCAGTTCCAATCCTTGCCATGAGCAGGGACAGCCCCCACTTGACCAGTTCAACCTGTCCCTGATGCAATACAGTCAGGTCAACTTTGACTCCCAAAGCTGTAGCAGGAGAAGGAGTGGACTTGCAGGCCTGGCTTGTAATCTAAGGATGCTCCATCCTGAAAAAGAAATAGGGGTCTCCAGGGCTGGTTAAAGGATATTGCTTCAGCTCCTGGCTACCTTCCCTCTGTCCTGTCCATGCTGAGCCTTTGATGGATGGCTTCTTAGGTACTGAAGCCTAGTAAAAGTTTTATGTATTTGGAATAAAAAGGACTTGACCAGCCTGATCAAGGGTGGGAAAATCTTCCCTCACAGCCACACAGCCAGAGCTCACAGGACCTGGAACAGCCTGAGCTGTGTGGGGCACAGGGTGATTTGGAAGCCACCAGATGCAAAGCAGCCACTCCTCCTCCTCTCCGAAGGGCTGCTGTGCGAGCACTATGTAGCACAGAATTGGACAGGGAAGAAAGAGTGCAAGGGGCCATTTCTGCAGGTTTTAGCTGGTACTTGACCTTTTCACACTGTAGCTGGAGTGTTGGAAACTCAGAAGGGGGTTATTTGCTGTCTGAAGTCTGGCTGCTCTACTGAGAAGCTTCTGCTTGTTTTGTGTGCCAGTGAGTTTAGCAGCGCTCCCCGTGTGTCTAAGCTCTTGTTATTGCCCACTCAGTTGTAAGGAAATGGGAAGCTGATGCTAATCCCAAAAAGAGTCACTGAAGTATAAAAAGGAAAAGAAAAAAATCCCAGCCAGCAATCTACAGACCCCAGAAAAACAGCTCCCTCTGTTCTGAACCCGAAAAAGTCCTAAAAGCTTCATTAAAGCTGGTATTTGAATTGGCAAGTAAGCTCTCTCCTGCCCTGTGCAAATCCATTACAGGTAGCACTATAAAAATACTCTCTATAGTGGAGTTGTCTCCTCACTCGAAGAGTTATTAGGTAAATGAAGGCAGCAATTACCACTACTCTGTGGTATGTCTCTGCTCCGTTCGCTCCACCGCATCCTGCCAGGGAACAGGGCTCCCGTGAACCGCAGTACAAGGGTGTGAGCCCACTGAGCATCCCCAGGAGCTCCTGTCCTGCCTCCCGACAGGTACAGCCAGGGTTGTAAGGTTTCACCGTGAGGCTGTGTAGATGGTGGAGCTACCTCTACGCAAATACTTGCTGCTGGCTTTGCAGGGCTTGGCTTGAAGATGAGGAGTTGTGCTGTATGGCCATAAGGGGTGGGAGACAGTTCTTTCCCTCGCAGCTGCAATGAGTGACCTCTGATAATCAAATGGAGACAGGAACTGGATTAGTGCCAACCTGGTGCTTTCTGTGAGCATCTCCTTCTGTCACCAGAGCAGCAGGAAGCAAGAAGAAGAAGAAGCTCAGACCATTGACCATTGACCAGCGCAGAACCCATGGGGGATTTTTGTGCTGCCCTGCAAATCAAACTACAAGAAATCAAGAGCATTTAGGTGTCAAAAGAAGAATGAGATCCATTTGAGGCCTGAGATATGTGTTTCCAAACCAGCTGCTTCCTGCGTGTGCACTGGGGGCTAAAGAGATCCAGTAGATGTGGCAATCCATGAGAGTGAACTATTTACAGCCCATAGCTGTGGTGATCCCACGGGGACACAGGGCAAGACAGCAACAGATTGAGCATTGCATGGCCTTGCTGAGCATGGAGAATGATCTGATACGGGTGGTGCACAAGCCTTCTCCACACTGCAATAGCCACTGCTTCTCCCCATGGCTTGAGGAATCGTAGAATCATACAATAATTTGGGCTGGAGGAGACCTTGAACAACCCCAGCTCTCTCCGCTGTTCCTCACACAGCAGATGTTCCAAGCCCCTTCTGAGCTTGGTAGCCACCTCCGCCCTCTCTCCAGCCCTTCCATGTCCCTCTTGTAGTGAGAGGCCCAAAACTGGACACAGGACTTGAGGCGTTCCGCGGCTCCTCTGTTACGGACTCAGCCCTCCCCAGAGCAGATGGATGGGGCCATGGAGAAGAAAGCATCATTATTATTTTACTTAAATAGCTTCCCAGTACGGAATGCCCTTGGAATCTCTAGGATTGATGTTAGGACACAAGAGCAGTGACCACCCAGCGGTATTGCAGATAAATCTGTTGGGCAGCGTGCACGCTCAGCCTGCCAAGAGCACTAAATAAATGCTAGTTAGTGAACTCTGGCAGCAAATCAAAGCCACAAAGAAACACCCAAACCCCAAACCACCTCAAATCCCAAGCCAACCAACCTTTCCTGCCTTGATTCTGGAATAAATGTCCTAACGAGCTCTAACAACTGGCTTCTGCAGCCTGCAGGGAGGGTATCTGGTCTGAGGTATGTTGGAGTGAGCAAGGATTTAGAGAAAGTGGCCTGTCATCCAGCAGACACCATGGGATCAGTTCCTGGGATCCAAAGCAACCCAATGGGAGATATCACCTTGAGGTCCCTGTGGGGTGTCCCCAGTCTGACAGAGACCAGCTGCAGGGCTCTCCTGTGTCTCCTGGTAGCTTCTTCATGCTTTTCTGCATAGAAGACAATCACTCGCTCAGTTCCAGGACACAGAGCTGCTGGAGGGTGTCCAGTGCAGAGCAACGAAGATGATGAAGGAAGGAGAGCAGCTCCCTGACGGGGAAAGGCTGAGGGAGCTGGGGCTCTTGAGCTGGGAGAAGAGGAGGCTGAGGGGGGACCTCATTCCTGTCTCTCAATCTGTGAGGGGTGGGTGTCAGGAGGATGGAGCCAGGCTCTGCTCAAGGGTATCTGGGGATAGGACAAGGGGCACTGGGTGCCAGCTGGAACAGAGGAGGTTCCCTCTCAATCTCAGCAGGACCTTCTTCCCAGGGAGGGTCCCGGAGCACTGGACCAGGCTGCCCAGGGGGGCTGTGGAGTCTCCTTCTCTGCAGACGTTCCAGCCCCACCTGGCTGTGTTCCTGTGCCACTGGGTCTGGGTGATCCTGCTGTGGCAGGGGGGTTGGACTGGATGCTCTTTCAAGGTCCCTTCCTATCCCTAAGGATTCTATGATTTGGCCTTGCCCTCAGCTGTGAGCTGGCTGGAAAGCTGGCTGGGATTCGCTGCTCCCCCAGTGCTGTAACTGGCAGTCTGAGATTCCCTGCAAGGATTGATGGTTCTCCCTGTTGATTTGGCACCAGATCCCTCCTCTTAACTCTTGTCATATTCCTCCTCTCTGGGCCAAATGGGCTAGGACCCAGCAGTAAATACATGAAGTAAAACACAGGATACTCGGAACGTTTTCTATTATCACAATGATTTTAAAATAACTGATTTACCTGGAAAGGCTTAGCTCACGCTCAGCATCTGGTTTTCAGGCAGCTCCTGCTGCTAAGGGGTTGGGTTTTCTTTATAAACCCAGTTTTCCAGCTGAGTAGACAGAGGAACAAACCAAGACCAAACGATTTGCCAAAGGTCGCGCAGAGAATCACTGGCTCATGCAGGATTTATAGGGAGATTTGCCCTGGCTTCAGTCAGCAATTCATGTTGTCTCTGTTTGGGTTTGCTCTGACACGAGGGGTTCCTCATTCAGCCTTGGCTTTCTCATGACTTCTGTTAATATTTGCTGTCTCTGAGAAAGCTGATTAATTGTTCAAGAATTTCAGACTCTGAGCTGTGGTGACAGCAGAGCAGAAAGTAGCTAAGAACAAAAGAAGATTGGTGTCACTTCCCCGGGCTCAGAAACTGGAATAGAAGTCCCAATTCTTTTAAATCCTCGTAATTATTTAGAGCCAAGTCCTGAGCATTGGAAGCCAGACTCCTACTTTGTGACTGCTGGGATCTCAAGTTAGGGAGGAGTGCCAATCTGCTGGAGGGGAGGGAGATGCTGCAGAGAGAGCTGGGCAGGCTGGGGCAATGGGCAGAGGCCAACGGNCCAGCAGGACTAGGGATGTAATTCTTCCCCTGTACTCTGCACTGGGGAGGTCTCACCTCAACTACTTGGGGGAGTTCTGGGCCCCTCACTTCAAGAAAGAGATTAGGGTGCTGGAGAGGATGCAGAGGAGCAATGAGGCTGGGGAAGGGACTAGAGGGAAAGGCTGATGAGGGGAGATTGAGGGAGCTGGGGGTGTTCAGCCTGGAGAAGAGAGGGCTTGGGGCGGGGGACACCTTGTCACACTCTGTAACTCCCTGAAGGGAGGTTTGAGTAAGCTGGGGTCAGGCTCCAGTGCCAGGACAAGAGAGCAGGACCTGAAGCTGCACCAGGGTAGAGTTAGGTTGGCTGTTAGGAAGCCCTTCCTCAGAGAAAGGGTGCTCAGAGCCTGGACTGGACTGCCCAGGGCAGTGGGGGAGTCCCCATCCGTGTCTGGAGGTGTTGAAGGACAGCCTGGCTGTGGCCCTGAGTGCCCTGCTCTGGCTGCTGTGGTGCTGCCAGGTGCCAGGCTGGGCTGGAGGAGCTCAGAGGGCTCTGCCAGCCTCAGTAATTCTATGATTCTGTGAGTTGTTGATATTCCCAGGTTTTCCTGCATCCTGTATCCCCAGTGTTGTGCCATTTCTTTCTCCACCTTCTCCATGACACCTGTCACTCCAACTGTTCTTCACTCTTACTGTTCTTTTTGGGCCATATCTAAAGGCAGTGGGAAGAGCACTCTGTTTTCAGAGCACTGTGGGGTTATTTCACTTAGAGGGGTCCATACTTCTCCTCCACTCACAGAAAAGCCTGAACACCAGACAGAGCAGACCACAATGGTCAGGGATACTAGGTGCTTGCTAATCCCCTGCCATCTGTGAGATCTACAGCTGCCCAGAACTCCTCAAAGTGAAGAGGTGAACATAGAACCAGGCTGATTAATAATTCAGCAAGCCAGGCAGCTCCAGCTATCAGTCGGGTGGAGATCCTCATGCAAAGGCCCAAGTTTATGACAAAGAGAAGCAGGTAGAGTTTAAATTGAACCTCAGCAGCCACAGCTATTTTTTGGGTTTAATCAGGACTGCCCCGAGTTAGATAAAGATTTTAGCTCACCATCCACACAGAATTCACCAGCAGGCCTGAAACTGCCCGTTTGCCCTGTGAACATTGCATAATAACCTTGCACCCCGCTTCCTACACATAAGCAGACCTCAACATCCCTGCAGTGTTAACTGCCTAGTACAGCATGTAATTACACCCAGAGAATTATCCCTACACTGTGATTAGCCCAATGCGTTAATATGCATGTGAATTACTCTTTGTGCTGACAGTGAAAGGCTGGAGGCTGCTTTTTGCCAGAGGAGATGGAGTGGAATGTGCTTGTGTGGTCCTCCAGCATCGTACGTCTTGCATCTTTTCTGTCGCAGAAGCTAGACGTGTCGCTGGGTGAGGGTTCTCTGAGCATCATCAGTGCTCCAGTGCATGGAGGTGGCGCGTGAAGTTGCTGTGAAGAAGATAGTGATTGTAAAAAAATCGAGCTGTTTAATTCTTATGGGTAGGAAACTCTATGAGAGTGCTCAGGTCACGAGTGCAAATAGGAGGGACTGAGCTGACAACAGGTTGTGCTTGGTGGGCGGCTCATCATAGAATCCTCCTGGCTGGAAAGGATCTCCACGATCAGCAAGCCCAGCCCTCATCCCAACAGCTCCCCAACCCCCAGACCATGGCCTCAAGTGCTGGAGCTACCCGGACTCCACCAGCTCCCTGGGCAGCCTGGTCCAGTGCCCAGCCACTCTCTCAGCAAAGAGCTTCTTCCTCAGATCCAGTCTAACCCTCCCCTGATGCAGCCTGAGGCCATTCCCCCTCATCCTAGCATTAGGAATTTGGGAGAAGAGACCAGCAGCAGCCTCACTACAACCTCTGAAGTAGCAGTAGAGAGCAATAAGGTCACCTCTTAGCCTCCTCTACCCTAGACTCAATAACCCCATTTCCCTCAGCCACTCTTTTATGGGCATGCTCTCCAGCCCTCTCCCCAGCCTCACTGCCCTTCCCTGCTCCTGCTCCAGAGGGTCCTGCTGCAGCCCTGTGGATGTGGTGCACAGGCCTGGTCTGAGCAACCACAGCATGGTGTCTGCAGTGCCTAAACAGGTAAATAGAAAGGTATGAAGCCCTGAAACACACCTGGCAGACTCCCAGAGCTTTTCTCATGCCGTCAGAGGGGTTCTCACTTTCTTTTCTCCACGTAGCTTCTTCCTGCTCCTCTCACAGCATCTTTCATCACTTATCCACAGTGAGGAGGGAGAAGCTTCTCAGAAGGCAGGTGTAACATCTTCTTACTACACAGTACTTAAGATGCCATGCATCCTCGCCCACGAGATGACACAGAAGAGTCCTTCTGAGTGTCCACAGGACCCTGGAAAAAGCAACTCCTTTCTACCAAGGGTCTTCCAGGACTGCTTGCGTGGCGTCTGCCTCCTTGTGCGCATGGTCTTCATGGGGCCACAAAGCTGTCTCTGGATGTCCTGTTAGACAGAACATTGCAAAGAAATTGAGTCTAACAGGTTTGTATGGGAGTGCTACTCACAGGGAGTAAAGGACATGCAGCTATTTCAGAGTATAACGGTCATAGAATCATAGAATCCTTAGGGATCGCAAGGGACCTCGAAAGACCTCTTGGCCACCAGAGCACATTGCTGGCTCAGAGTCACCTTTCTGGCCACTAGGACCCCCAGGTCCCTTTCTCCTCCCCTGCTCTCCACCCGGTCAGTCCCCACCCTCTCCTGGTCCCTGGGGTTCTTCTTGCCCAGATGCCAGCCTCTCCCCTGCCCCTTGTTGTCCCTCATCCCATTTCTCTCTGCCCAGTCCTCCCACTTGAATTTTAAATCCCAGCACCGGTGATTAGTAGGACGAAAAGCAGCAATAAACTAAACCAAGTTCATACACTTGAGTGCCACCCTGAGTGCAGGAGGCTGTGGTGGCACCACAGGATTGTGTACGGCAGAAAAGATGCTGCTGGCTTTGCACTGCCGGAGCTTTATAACTCCAGGTGGCTCTGTATGAACAAGCCCAAGGATCCAACCCTGTCTTCACCAAAGTGCTGAGCCTCTGCAGGACTTCAGAGCGAGTTACAGAGCTAATCTACGTTTCCCCTAACATGCTTTTTTACCCTGGGTCTCTACTTTTACCTGGTAGTGAGGCTAGGGGTTCCTAGCTAGAGGTTATTAAAATATTAAGCATAATTTTCTGCTGTACTAAGGTCTTGGGAAGCAGGAGACGGCACGCCGTGTGAAGGGTAAACACACGTATCGCAGGGCAAGCGGCTTCTCTTAGGACACGGTGATCCCTAAACGATGTGCCTGGGGGTTACGTCTTTGAGTTAAAAGCACTTTGTCTTTGCTGTTCTTTTTTGGTCCACCCTTGCTAATTAGCAGACTAATCAGCAGCAGCCAGCGATTACAGGCAAGGAGGGGAATAGAGGGAGTTTGTCAGCTCCAGCCAGATCAGCCGGCTCTGCGTTAACTTGCTGGGTTTGGAAAAAACTGAGCTGCAAACGAAGGTGCTGAGCATACGAACGCCCATCTGTATCTACCAGCCAAGGCTACAGCATCGCAGGCACGAGAGAACTTTGCAGCCAAAGCAAATAAATGCTCCCTGAATGAAAGCTTTCTTTGTGTGCCAGCACTCCAGTGCGGTTCAGCCTGAAGACGCTTATCGCAACGCTAAGCACAGAGGACCGAGCCTACCGGGGAGGCGAGGAGTCCTGGGCATCTCCATCAGTGCTGCTGGCGTGGGACCAGCTGCAGCAGTGACTGTAGCTGTGCGGGAGAAGGGGTGTCTTGTGTTGCTTGATGGGGGCTACATGTGGAGTGTCCTCTACATGGCTGGCAGACCTGCCTGCTGCAGTGGTGCCTCCTTGCTCCATGACAGGGCTACGTGCCCGAGTGCCTGCACCCTGCTTTTCTACAGATAGGATGGGGAGACTGCAGCAGGGAGAGATCTCTTAGCACCTAGGGTAGGGCCATTAGTGTTACCTCACTTTGCAGCTCTTGGCCACCCTCCCTGGCCATTTCTCCTTCACTTTCGGAGCACTTTGGCTCTGGCTGGAGCTCTTTAATCCTGGCTCCAAGGATAAATTCTCCACAGCTAAGTACATGCAGTGTTAAAGGAACCTAGAAGCCACTGAGTGGTCTGGAAATACAGACAAATTAATTCAGTATGAAAAGCATCCCTGATTTATTCACACTCATATAATCCTTTAATTTCTCTTAAAAAAGAATATATGAAGTAAAAAAAAGAGGAAGCAGATGATTTTGCAGAGTTAACGTCCTTGTCTGGATTAGTTCTGTTGCAAAGGCTTCACAACTACATTCAACAATTCCAGAAGAGTTAGGGTTTCACTCCTGTGGCAATTGTTGATGATTTCAACAAGACCGAGCCAACTCCCTTCATTCTGAACATTAAACACTGGAAGGAAATAGCTATCTGCACTGTTCTCCAGATCCACTGTACAACGGGCTTCTCCTATGACAACCGGGAAAGAACAAGCACATTTCTGCTCACGCTGTCACTATGAGCTCCAACAGGCAACATCCTGCAGACAAAAGGACTCGGGAAAGCATCTGCCCTCTTACTCTCACACAAGGGCTTTTCCAGCCCTCTGGAGAGGCCAAGGTAGGAAAGCATCACACAGATAGTCTTGGGCACTGGGGAGTACTGGGTCCCTCACTTCAAGAAAGAGATTGAGGGGCTGGAGTGGGTCCAGAGGAGCAAAGAGGCTGGGGAAGGGACTGGAGGGAAAGGCTTGGGAAAGAGACACTGCAAAAGTTGGGATTCTGCAGCCTGGAGGAGACTCAGGGGGAACCTTATTGCTCTCTATAACTACCTGAAGTTATAGACAGGTAGGGGTCAAGCTCTTCTCCCAGGCAACTAACAACTGGATGAGAGGGCAGGGCCTGAAGCTGCCAGGGGAGGGTGAGGTTGGCTGTCAGGAAGCCCTTCCTCAGGGAAAGGGTGCTCAGAGCCTGGACTGGACTGCCCAGGGCAGTGGGGGAGTCCCCATCCATGTCTGGAGGTGTTGAAGGACAGCCTGGCTGTGGCCCTGAGTGCCCTGCTCTGGCTGCTGTGGTGCTGCCAGGTGCCAGGCTGGGCTGGAGGAGCTCAGAGGGCTCTGCCAGCCTCAGTGATTGTGTGATTCTAAGGCGTCCTCTTGCACTGATGCTAAGCAGCATGGGGTGGTGCTGTTCCCCCTTTCCTTTCCCAGTTGTTTGGGGTCTAGCTTTGCTAGCAAGTGTTCAGACATGCTGTGCTGTTGCATTCCAGACTCGGTTCTTTTAATGAAAGCTTTTGTTTAAGAAATGACAGTGGGGCTCACTGCAGGGCCTTTGCTCGTTGCAGACATTTACTTGCTCTGCTGGCCCTTGCGTGAGCACACCTGAAGTACTGGGTCCAGTTTTGGGCACCACAGTATCAGAAGGACATTGAGGGGCTGGAGCAGGGTCAGAGAAGGGCAACGAGGTTGGGGAGAGGGCTGGAGAACAGGGCCTGAAATGAATGAGCATCTCAATCATCAGTCAGACAATTCTGCCTGAGTACCATTACTGTGCCCTTGCCTGGGATCTGCTGTTGGTCTTTGCCACAGTGCTGAGCCCTCACACTTCCCTCTGACTCTTACCCAGGAGCTTCACTCAGCTGGAAGAGAAGAGCCCCTTAATGCCCTTTCCATATCAATAACATTCCTGGGATCACCAGCTCCGGCACCTGGGAGCCCCCTCTTCTCCAGACTGAACAGAACCTGCTCCTCCCTGGACATTTTGACCCCTGGCTGAAGATCTGCTCCCTCTCGCTAGTCAGTTGTGCAAGCAGGCAAAAGAAGCCCCTGCCCACCTACCTAGAAGTTCCCCTCAGTGAACCCACATGAAAGCAAACCCTCACTCTCCAATTCTTTCGGACATAACCCAACACAGAGTGTGACCAAAGCTGGCAGGCATCCCGTTCCTACAATTCCGAGAGCATTCAAGAATTAATTAGGCAATAAAGTAGAGGAGATTCAGCTCATTTGATCCCAGTGTCTGCCAGGGAATGGTGGCTGGGGCTCCATCTGATATACATACCTTCTAACTCAAGCTCCGAGTCCATACAGCCTCCAAAACTCCATTAAAACCAGCTGTGAGACACAGTGCTGCCATAAACTGAATTCAAGAGAAAGCTCTTTTGAAACCTTAGCCTAGAAAAGCACGGAGAGATCCTCGGGTCTGCTTTAAATAAGACTGCTCCTGTGAACTGTCAGAGGCAGAAGCTCTATAGAATCTGAAGTCAATAAGCCAGGATGATCAGAGGGCTCCGTGAGCTGCTCGTGTCATGAGGGGAACAGAGAGCAGAGATGCCCACTGTCTGACCAAAGAACCATCTCAGCAGAGAGGAAAGCTGTTAGGAAAGCAATTTGAAACCAAGTTCACTCAACTCGCCGGAGCAATTCCCTGAGCCCACTGTAATAATTCCTTGCCAGCACAATCCTGTTGTGACAAAGGATGTTCAGGGATGTCTTTTCCAATATAATGGGGCAGGGAAATGATTGCCCTTAAAATGCTTTGACTCTTCTCAGCACCATCGAGGGGGCTACTGTTCAGACCGACTCTGCCCTTACCGAACGCGGGGACTTCCACTGACTCTAAGGCACAGGCTCAGCTCTACGAGGAGGTGCAGGCTGCCCGACTCCGAGGAGCCGACCCCCTGCAGCAAAGATCTACAGCACACATTACGAGTGGCTGGAGAGCAGCCTGGCAGAGAGGGACCTGGCAGCACTGGGTGACAACCGGCTGGACAGGAGCCAGCAGGGGGCCCGGGTGGTAGGAAAGGCCAAGGGCATCCTGGCTGGGATCCCTGATAGTGTGGCCAGCAGGGCTAGGGACAGAACTGTCCCCACACCCTGGATACTGGGGAGGGCTCCCCCTGCGTACTGGGGCAGTTCTGGGCCCCTCACTGCAAGAAAGAGATTGAGGTACTGCAGCAGGTCCAGAGAGGAGCAGTGAGGCTGGGGAAGGGACTGGAGGGAAAGGCTGAGGAGAGGCTGAGGGAGCTGGGGGTGTTGAGCCTGGAGAACACAAGACTCAGGGGGACCTTATACCTCAGGTGTCCCTGCTCATGGCAGGGAGGTTGGAACTGGATGATCTTTCAGTTCCCTTCCAACCTGACCCAGTCTGTGATTCCATGATTAACCTCTGTCCCTTACATACTGCCTTGGCCACAGTGGTCCTGCACGGTTGAGGTTTCACATTTGGAGGGACTTCATGGACTTGAGAGCACAGCTGACCCCCACAGAAGAGGAAGAAGCTCCTCTTTAAGATGTAGGTGTTCAGCATACATCACAGATAACATCTTGGGGCTGAGATGAATTCAACTGGTATATTACCCACGTTACACTTACACAGTGTTCAGCTTCTTCACGAGACTACAGGGAAATGTTAACGAATTAACTGCATCCCCTGCTAAAAGGGAGCACAAGCACTGTGCTCCTTCAGCTGCTTTAGATGAACAGGATCTGTAGGGTGTTGTGTTGTTTACCGCCAGCCATTGTCTGTGTTACCAGAGCACCTAGGAGCCTCAGAAAGGAAAGGAAGCCATGAAGACAGACAGAAAAGCCCTCTGAGGGGTAAATCCTTGAGGACATTTGAAAGCAAAAATCAACAGAAGCCAGCTGCTCTCACCTTTTCAAAACTTCCACCTTTTCTTTCTAAGGGAAACTGCGACTCAGATGCTTTTCCTCACTCGTCTACTGGCCTTTCAAGTTTTATCTACAAGGCTCTAGATAAAGTTAAGCCTAAAACTGACTCTGCGTCTTTAGTCGGCGTGCTGGTGTTACCTTGATAACGCTGCAACGTAGGGTACCTCAGTTATATTGGGATACGCGTCCTTCTAGCTATCCTTCCACTCGATAAGCTTCAAGGGCAGGAATTCTTCCAGAGGTTCTTAAACGCAGACAGTGGATGTGCAGATAACGTCCCTGTAATGCGCACGGCAAAGCGCTCGCGGTGATCTGGACTGCGAGGCAGCTCTGTCAGCTCGGAACGCACGATGTAATGGGTGAGTATTTGGCAAACCAGGGAGCAAAGGATATGGTTCAGTCATAAGGACACAGAGCTGCTGGAGGGTGTCCAGCGTAGAGCAACGAAGATGATGAAGGAAGGAGAGCAGCTCTCTGATGAGGAAAGGCTGAGGGAGCTGGG
>VZRI01012752.1:219613-231071 GCA_013397515.1 Upupa epops | reverse complement strand
CTCAGCTCATGAGCTCCAGCTCCCTCAGCCTTTCTTCAGCAGGGAGATGCTCCCCTCTCTTCATCATCCCTGTGGCTCTGTGCTGGACTCTCTCCAGCAGCTCTGTGTCCTTCTGGAACTGAGGGGCCCAGAACCGGACACAAGATTCCAGATTTTTTCTCATCAGGGCAGAGGAGAGGGGAAGGAGAACCTCTCTGGATCTCCTAACCACCCTCCTTCTAATCCACCCCAGGCTGCCAATGGCCTTCTTGGCCACCAGGGCCCACTGCTGGCTCCTGGCCACCCTGCTGGACACCAGGACCCCCAGGTCCCTTTCTCCTGTGCTGCTCTCCAGCAGGTCAGTGCCCACCCTGTCCCGGTCCCTGGGGTTGTTGTTGCCCAGATGCCAGACTCCCCCCTGCCCTGCTTGAATGCCATCGCGTTATAACGAGCTTTGCCAGCAGCTTTCCTTTCCAGCAGGGACTCCAGGAGTGAAAAGTCCAGCTGGAAGCCTGAGTCCTCACAGGGTTAATTTCTCACAACAATGCTGTTTCTTAAAGCATTCTCTCAAGTTTTCCTAGCTCAGTAGCTTGCAGCTAATAGAGTCTCCTATGCAGGTACCAGAGGGAGACCAGCCCCACGTGTGGACGTGTCCGAACCAGCACGGCGCAGAAGGCGAAGCTCAGTCCCAGCTCCAGAACAAATGAGCTGCATTGCTCCTGCTCCCCAGGTTTCTCTCTTGTATTGAGGATTTGCTGACTTTGACAAATACTAACAGCTAAAAAATACACAGAACATGTGCAGCACTTAGGAAATGCCAGGTCTGCATTTCAGATGTCTCTGACTCCATCCAGCCTCAGTAGGACTAGTTTGAAGCACTGATTATGTCCTCCCTGAAACCAACAGGCATTTAACCCATTGCCAGGGCGGTGTTCACTCACAACGATTAACGGTGCTACAGGCTGCTCCTTGAACTGTAAAGAATTGCAGTTATTAATCCCTTCAGGCAGGGATTAACTCCTTTATGTTTGGAACCACCAATACTTTCTCCCTTCTTCCCTCCCAATGCTGGGTGCAGGGGACAGCAGCCTGCTACTTGTCTTACAGCTTTCAGTGTCTGAGCTGAGAGTGATGTCCGTCCAGTTTACAGGAGTAAAAGGTCTGACCCAGCACGTACAGTTAATTTATTCTATTAAAATCAGGCATTTAAGAGTAGATATCTGCCTGCAACTCTGTCCTGTGGTCTGAGGGCTGCTGCTGCTGTCCTTTAGAAGCAAAGATTAATAACAGCTTCTTAATCTGAATACAACCAGATGTAAATCATAGAATCATCGATTCATTAGGGATTGGAAGGGACCTCGAAAGAGCATCCGTTAGCAGCAGCAACCTGCAGAGGTGTATGGTACTGCAAGCTGGATGTTCACGATAGCTAGAAGAAGAATGAGCAGGGCCTTCGCAGTAAGGTTGTGTCATAGAATCCTTAGGGATCAGAAGGGACCTGGAAAGATCATCCAGTCCAAGCCCCCTGCCACAGCAGGATCCCCCAGACCCAGTGGCACAGGAACACAGCCAGGCGGGGCTGGAACGTCTGCAGAGAAGGAGACTCCACAACCCCCTGGGCAGCCTGTGCCAGTGCTCCGGTACCCTGACTGTAAAGAACTCATTCATTAAGCCTCTAGAGCCATAGCACTTCCCTTCCAAACCTTGGGGCTGGCTACCAGCTCCTAATATCTCGGGGACCTCTGGCAAACAGCTAAGATGAAGGGCCTGACACAGCTGAAGCCCAACCCAAACCGTTCTATGATTCACTGGGGCTGTGTCGACTGACACAAACATAGAGGAGGCAGCACCCTGCGTCCTTCAGTTCATGCCAACCCAAACATGTGCACTCTCTTCTCAGGTCACAGCTGCATTAGGCTCTTGCTGGGAAAAACTTAACCCCAGGAAGGCTGGAGAACAAGAAGGGCAGGTGTGCATTGACATGCACAGCTCATTTCCTAAACCCTTCCTTCCTTCCTCTGGGACATGATTCCTTTGGTGGAAACCTCTGTGGGAGGGCCTGGGAAGTGTGGAGACCTCTCCAAAGTGCATCCTGGAGATCCTCCCCATTCCTATCACTGGTAAAAGTGGAGACAAATTTGGATGAAAAGGCTTTGGATTGTGAAAATCAGGAGCTGAAGCCTTCTCAATGTCCTGATGGGAAGGCTGCTGGTTGACTTTGGCAACTCCTTATTCCGAGACCAGAGCATTCTGTTCCAAATTCATCTGAGGTCAAATACATCTGCAAACTCTGCAAGTCTTTCGGTTTCTCAGCTTTGTGATGCACAAAGAGTGTTAATTACCTGATAATTGACTTCCTGTGCTCAACACAGAGGGCTCACTTCCACAGTTCACAGAACCATTAGGGATCAGAAGGGACCTCGAAAGAGCATCCAGTCCAATCCCTCTGCCACAGCAGGATCCCCAAGACCAAGTCACACAGGAACATATGCCAGCAGCTCTTGAATTTCTCCAGAGAAGGAGACTCCACAACCCCCTGGGCAGCCTGGTCCAGTGCTCCGGGACCCTCCCCTGGGAAGAAGGTCCTGCTGAGATTGAGAGAGATCCTCCTCTGTTCCAGCTGGCACCCAGTGCCCCTTGTCCTGTCCCCAGATCCCCTTGAGCAGAGCCTGGCTCCATCCTCCTGACACCCACCCCTCACAGATGTAGAAACAGGAATGAGGTCCCGCCTCAGCCTCTTCTCCCAGCTCAAGAGCCTCAGCTCCCTCAGTCTTTCCTCATCAGGGAGCTGCTCTCCTTCCTTCATCCTCTTTGTTGCTCTACGCTGGACACCCTCCAGCAGCTCTGTGTCCTTCTGGAACTGAAGGGCCCAGAACTGGACAGCTGATGTGAAGTGCTCCACTCCAGTTCCCATTCCAATGCGCTCACACCAGCTGCATGGATTATTCCCAGTGTTTTTAGGATGCGTTTGAACTTCTATAGAAGAAAAATTAGAAGCTATTCTTCAACAGTGACCCCCCCCTGGAGAGGAAGCCTTAACCTTTGTTCTGCTCATCTAAGGTACTAAATTAATTACGGAGAGCAAGATAAGTAGCTTTCAAGAACAATTTGTGCTTTAGTAACTCATTTCATGTAACCCAAGACCTTCTACTTCATCAGTGATGTCGCAGTGAATTTTTAATGTGCTCTGCACACGGAGTTTTCTCAATTGCCACTTCAGTTTGATTTCACTCTGCAATGCTCGGTGTGTGCTTGTCAAGGCAGACTCATAGGACTGGAATTCTGCGTCTAATTTTGAAGAGGAAACAATAATGTAGAGACAGCTTTTCTGTGCTAAGACTTTGAGGATTGTGACAAACGTTGTAATGGTAACCAACACAGACACCCAGAATGATCCTGGTTGGAAAGGAGCTCCCAGCTCCCCCAGTCCAACCATCCCCACCCCAACACAACCCCTCAGTCCCTGAGAGACTGACAGACACAGCCTGACCCCCTCCCTGCTGCCACTCGAGCAGGGTGGGAAGCACCATGGCTACAGGGTTCTTCAACCCCTCCAGGCAGGGGGACTCCAGCACCTCCCTGGGAAGGCCCTGCCAGTGCCCAACCACTCTGGCTGCAGAGAATCTCTGCCTCAGAGCCAGTCTGACCCCTGAGGGGTGGGTGTCAGGAGGATAGAGCCAGGCTCTTCTCAAGGGCATCTGGGGACAGGACAAGGGGCACTGGGTGCCAGCTGGAACAGAGGAGGTTCCCTCTCAATCTCAGCAGGACCTTCTTCCCAGGGAGGGTCCCAGAACACTGGAACAGGCTGCCCAGGGGGGTTGTGGAGCCTCCTCTGGAGATGTTGCAGACCCACCTGGCTGTGTTCCTGTGCCACTTTGGGTGATCCTGCTGTGGCAGGGGTATTGGACTGGATGATCTTTTGAGATGCCTTCTGATCTCTGATGATTCTATGATTCTATGAAAATGGGAGCAAGTTGCTTGCAAATGTTGCTGCTACTCCATCATCCTTTCTTACTCAGAGGCTCCTTTTCAGATAGCTAACTGAGGGCATCTTGCAATCAGTTGTTCTGATTTCAAGTGGTTGGTTGCCATGGCAACAGTACGATAGCTTTGGGCATCTTTTGGGCCAAATTGTTGGTTGAAAGTCTCAGTGGGAAAACTGTGGTGGCGTGACACCCAGATCTGAAATCAAAGCCAAATGACCTCATCTTAACAAAGACTTGAGAGAGATGTGGTTGGCCTTGGCTCTTCTGATAGACAGGGACTGGTAGGGAATGAAGGAGTTGGGATTAGCCATGAATAAAGAAGACAAAACCACACACAAGGGGCTTCATAAAGGAGATCTTAAGAGAGACAATATATCAAAGCATCTCCATACTGATGGAAGCAGATAGTGTTGTAGGGTGATGCTTGTTTGCAAGGGACATTGGTAACCTGTTAGGAGACACTGTTTCTGCTCTATATTTCAGCAGCTTTTCTGTTAGGTCCCTTTTATTACTGATAATAGCAGTCATATTATTTTTCCTTTTCAAAAGACATCACCTTAAGAGAATTACTTTCTACTTGAAGAAAATACACAGCTTCAAGCAGGTTAGACTGTCTTGAATAGGTTGCTCAGGGAGCTTGTGGCTGCTACCATCCTGGAAGAGTTCAAGGCCAGACTGGCTGGGGCCTTGAGCACCCTGGTCTGGTGGGGGGTGTCCCTGCTGATGGCAGGGGGGTTGGAACTGGATGATCTTTGAGGTCCCTTCCAACCTGAACCAGTCTATGAATCTCCTGAGCAGATGGCACCGTCAGCCTAGCTGGGATGTTTTCTGTGCACTACCAGAACTCTTTTAATATCATCTTCTTTCTGCACCTGCAGGAAATACTGTGTCATCTGCCAAACCCAAATTTCAAGGATTAGCTAATAACATTTGCTTTGAAAAAAGAGAGAGCTGATTCTTAACCAGCATCGTGAAGTCTTTGAAGTCTCGGTAATCTATTTTCCCTGGCTGCTTTTAATGAGCCTTTGAATGTTACTCTGCAATTTCTTTCTTCTTTAAATTTGGTGGGGGAAGGGAACAGGCACTCACTTTTCTCCAAAGAATTTCAACAATTCATTGCTACAAATAACTTCCACCGTGCCAGAACACTAAGTTATGCAGCATCCTTTGAGTGCATCTATGGTAAATAAAGCACAGCTTGGTTGGGCTCTCCATTCCAGGAGCTAATGAGATGGAGGGCATCGCTCCCCCCCCACTTCCTAATTAACTCAGGTCTCTTTCCTCTTCATATAGTGGAGACTCGACTGATTCTCTGTGGTATCCAGTGCTCTGTGTGACTCTGTATGATTCCATGTGTGCCCATGCCACAGTACCAGTATAATAAATAAGCCCAGGTTACCCTAAACTGGTCAACAACCAGCTGAACAGGAGCCAGCAGGGTGCCCAGGTGGCACGAAGGGTCAGTAGCATCCTGGCTTGGATCAGGAATACTGTGGCCAGCAGGACTAGGGATGTCATTCTCGCCCTGTACTGGGCACTGGCAGTTCTGCCCCCCTCACNTCTGTAACTCCCTGAAGCTAAGTTCTAGACAGGTAGAGGGACAGGCTGTTCTCCCAGGCAACCAGTGATAGGACCAGAGGGCAGAGCCTGAAGCTGCCAGGGGAGGGTGAGGTTGGCTGTTAGGAAGCCCTTCCTCAGGGAAAGGGTGCTCAGAGCCTGGACTGGACTGCCCAGGGCACTGGGGGAGTCCCCATCCGTGTCTGGAGGTGTTGAAGGGCAGCCTGGCTGTGGCCCTGAATGCACTGGTCTGGCTGCTGTGGTGCTGCCAGGTGCCAGGCTGGGCTGGAGGAGCTCAGAGGGCTCTGCCAGCCTCACTAATTCTCTGATAAACTAGTTAGTTTTGGAATCTGTACCAGGTTCAAAAAGGCAGCTCACCTCACAGAATGGTAGTGACTGGAAGGGACATCAGATCATCTATCATCTCCCTCCCTGTTAGAGCAGGATCACCTAGAGGAGATCCCACAGGAACACATGCAGGTGAGTTTGAATGTCTCCTGAGATGGCTACTCCACAGCTCATCCAGTGCTCTGCCCCAAGTAAACAACTGTTTCCTTACCTTTTGGTGGATCTCCATGCTGCACATCAGTCCTTGCTCTGAGCACAGAGCTCGGCTTGCCTAGCCTGAGTCTCCACTGAGCTTGCCTTGTCTACATTGGTATAACTCACTCATCTGACTCCAGAGGATGTATGCCTAAATCTCAGCATGGACCAGAGGTGGCTTGCCCAAAGCTGAGCACCCATCTCCTCTCTCCAGGTCACAGCCCGCTGCTGTCTGAAATACCCTTGCAGGCACGTGCTGTGGTTGCACTGGCCCAGCTGCACAACTGACCTCCTCACAGCACGGGAGACTCCATTCTGCTGCCCCTGAGATGCATCCCACCTGATGCTAGCAGGACAGAGGGGTTAGGGAGGGACTGATAGAGGACTCAGCCTCCCAAATCAAAGCTCTGATCCTACACCAGGCATGTACTCTTGAGTGCTAAACGTCGCTGGGCATGCAGTGCAGTGCAGTGCCTGACAGCCCCGGCCTCCCTCCCCGATCCTGCGTGACCACAACCACAGACTCGCTGCTGACGCCTCCAGAGAAGAGAGAACAGGTCCCAGCCTGTGCACCGTCTTCATTAGCGCTGCTTGAAGCCGTAATTAGATAGCATGAGAGGGTTTTCCTCTTGCCAGCAGACAGACTTAATGTACAAAATCTGAAGTAATAATTCTCAGTATATTGCAGCTCAACGGTAAACAGGATAGGGCTGGGGGGGGTTGTGTACACAAGGAACATGGAAAGAGTAGGTATAAAGGCGGGTGACTGCTAACCCACTGTTTCAGCTCTTTCTATTAAATTAAACACAGACTCTATCAGCCTTCTGTTATTGATTGGGTTTCTGTATCTGTCTGAAACCCCAGAGCTACCTTTTCAGTTTCCCTACTGTATTTTTCCGGCTTTAGAGTGGATGACTGATTATGCTTCTATAAACCTTGCTTTCCTTTGAAACAGCGATCACTCCCTTCATCAGACTTTTCCTATTACTGTGCATTTTCAAGTATCACTTGGTAGTTAGACGGAACAGGAAGCCGATTGGACTGGCCACGATGAGACCACAAGTTGTCTCCAACAGAAGATGATTTATAACCCAGTAAGAGTCTTATTAAAAGCTAAGCCACCGGCTCTGTTCCTAGCCCTGGTATTGCCACATGCAGCAGCTATTCGGCTGCTCAAGGGTATGAGCCAACCTCCGCTGCTTTCCAGAGAGAGTTAAATTAATGTTTAGGGTGCCTTTTGCTGCTGTTGGTGGAAGGTTGGAAGCACTGCCAAGCCACTCAACATAAAGCTACTCTTTTTGTCTCCAGTGCGGACAAAGAGGTGGAAGAAGGAATTAGCCCACCTACTAAGAAAGTATTTCTCTTTTGTTAGTTTGATTTCTTTCAAAAATCAAAGAGTTACTCCTGGCAGACAAACTTTTATTCATAGTGGAAATCATACAGCTGGAAAGACTACGTGCAGGGCGATGTGAGCTTTTGAATTTCCTTACCCCAATGGTCTCCAGACCTCATTTGCTTCCTTGTCTGCTGTTTAGTCCCCTGGAGCACAGGCTTTCTGATAAAAGGAACTTGTGCCACACTACGCTGGAATACAGACGCTTCCCTCACAAGTCTGGAAAGGTGAAACCACCCTGATTGTTCTCACTCTTCCACTGCTGGAATGCACATCAGCAAATGCAATAGCGAGAGCCACCGAGGGATGGCTGGCATTAGGTGCTGCAAGGAAACATGGGGCTCTTCTCAAGGGCATCTGGGGATAGGACAAGGGGTGCCTGCTGGAACAGAGGAGGTTCCCTCTCAATCTCAGCAGGACCTTCTTCCCAGGGAGGGTCCCGGAGCACTGGACCAGGCTGCCCAGGGGGGTTGTGGAGTCTCCTTCTCTGCAGACGTTCCAGCCCCACCTGGCCGTGTTCCTGTGCCACTGGGTCTGGGGGATCCTGCTGTAGCAGGGGGACTGGACTGGGTGATCTTTGCAGGTCCCTTCCCATCCCTAATGATCCCATGATACTCTCCTCTCTCCAAAATGCAGAGCTGGCCTTGCTCTTGAAGCAGCATGGAGAGCTGAGCAACATAAGGCAACGCCGCAACTCAGAAAGGTACAGGAGAGGTGAAAACTCACCCAACCAAACTGTAGTTCCTCCCCTCTGGGAGGAGCAGTGGAAATCAGGGAGGCACTGACCTGACTTGGCCTTTCCCAGAACAGCTTCTTTTTCAACATCTCACCACCAGCATGAGAGCTGGATGTGACATTTGACTGACCTCGCCTTGGTGATGTCAACTGCGAGCTGGATTGACAGCAGAGTACAGCAAGTCGAAATGACTTCCACATTTAGACCGTACGAGAGCGTCAGGACGTGTTCAGCGTGCAACCGGCACGTGCCCAATCATTTTGGGAAGCGTAAAGACGCGTGTGGTTCATGTCGAGCAAACGATCGCCTGTGGATGATTGGGTTTTCATCTCCTGTTCCTAATAAATCTTCCTTTCTCGACACCAGCGTTGCTCCCGCTGTCTTGACACAGGCAAAAATGTCAGCTGAGGTCAGCCGAACCAAGGCTGCAGACTTGGCTCGGCGCGCACAAACCGCCCGACGCCAGCAGGCAAAATGAAAGAGAGCAGTGAAAATACCCACGACGTGCGGCTCAAACCCCCACTGCTATCAAATCAAGTGCAATTAAGAATTCAGAGCAACGAAGAGGGTGGATGAATCTCACTCTGGAAATAAAACATCTTCTTTCTCCCTTCCGTTTCTCTCAAGAGGATTGTATTTCTTCATCAAGAACACTAGGACTATTTTGTCTGCCTCTTATCAATTTTATTAAGGTATAACTATCTTTGATAATTTTTTGTCATCCTGAATGTTCCCACTTGGGACCCCCCCAGAACAAATTAACCTGCTTCTCTGGGCTGGCTGGAGACCTCATAGTGCTCCAGCCAAGGTCACCAGCAGTGACCTCTCCTATATGAAATAGAGTCTGACTTTACTTTGAGAGCTTTGATGTCTGAAGAAGTACCCACCTGCCTTTTCCCAGAACAGAATCACAGAATGACTGAGGCTGGAAAAGAACTCTCAGCTCCTCCAGCCCAGCCTGGCACCTGGCAGCACCACAGCAGCCAGAGCAGGGCACTCAGGGCCACAGCCAGGCTGTCCTTCAACACCTCCAGACACCGATGGGGACTCCCCCACTGCCCTGGGCAGTCCAGTCCAGGCTCTGAGCACCCTTTCCATGAGGAAGGGCTTCCTAACATACTCCTCTGGTGTNGTCCCTTCCCCAGCTACACTGCTCCTCTGGACCTGCTCCAGCCCCTCCATCTCTTTCTGGCAGCAAGGGGCCAAGAACTGGCCCCAGTACTTGAGGTGGGGCCTGGCCAAAATCAGGGTGGTACAGCCCACATGGTATCTCCTAATTTCCACGAAGCCCAGATTGGAGCGGGAGGCTTCACCAGCAGCACAGACACATTGCTGTGTCTTGGAAAGGCATCCCCAACATCCTCTACATCTCCCCCTTCTTCTGAGATGACAGAATCAGTATTCTCTAGGATAACCATGTGGCTACCTACACCCATCATATTGAGCAGTTGGAGCTGTTGAATGTTTTTTTTAGGGGTCCCTGCACATGAGCAGCAATTCTCATCTTCACTTTGATTTGGATTTATTGCACATTCTTAACCGCTACCCAGCACAGAGATGATGGAGGGAGGGGAGCATCTCCCTGCTGAGGAAAGGCTGAGGGAGCTGGGGCTCTTGAGCTGGGAAAAAAGGAGCCTGAGGGGGGACCCCATGACTGTTGATCACTATGGAAAGGGTGGGGGTCAGGAGGAAGGAGCCAGGCTCTGCTCAGGGGCACCCAATGCCAGGACAAGGGGCAGCGGGTGTCAGCTGGAACAGAGGAGGTTCCACATCAAGAGGAGAAGCAACTTCTTCCCAGTGAGGGTGTCAGAGCCCTGGCAGGGGCTGCCCAGGGGGTTGTGGAGTCTCCTTCTCTGGAGCCGTTCCAAACCCTCCCGGACTGTTCCTGTGTGGTTTGGTCTGGGTGATCTTGCTGTGGCAGGGGGATTCGACTGGATGACCTTTCGAGGCCCCTTCCAATCCCTCACACTCTGTGATGCTGTGATTATCATTTCTAAAGATTGAAATAAGGGAATTAAAACAGCTTTCTTTACAGTTCCTTCTTTGACACCTCGCAGTGCCAGCAGTCCCTGGGATGCATGAATGCAGAATGAATATCACTACCAAAGGAAATGACAGCACTCGCTGTTCAGGAGGAAGCTCCAACGAGAGGGGCTGGATTTTATCCTGATAGCAATGCCAGGGAGTAGAGATGGAAACCCTCCAGTAGGTGTGCACTTAGCAGGAACTTGCTAGACAGATAAGGAAGTTTTCTTACTAAACCAGATATTCCTTAGGAGTAGAATTCAATTAGCATGTCAGCCCTGACTTCAGGTGTTTTCAAGGAAGTGTCAATTTAATAATCACTCTTCAGCTGGAAATGTCATCCCTACTCTGATTACCAGTAAATTCTACAACAACTATAATTAAGAGAGTTTGAAGAAAGTGAGTTGCAGTCTTTAAATTCTCCTTTGCCTGAACTTCATGAGGTAGAGTCCAGTTATTTCTTTGCCTACAGGCACAGGCATTTCTGCAGGTCCTGTGGTTTTGCCCCTGAAGTCAGAGCCTGATACAGTGGGGTCACTCTACAAACAGTACAGACACCTGAAAGAGCAGTAGCCAGATCAGATTAAGGTGGTGACAGGGAGAATCCAGTTGGCCAGAGAGAGATTAACACAGAATCACTGTTCTGATGTCCATACACATCCTCCCCAGGTGTAGGGGAAACAGCTCTATTGAGAATCATCAAACTGTTCTTTTCAAAGCGCAGTGAGGAAAAGGGGTACCCGGGCTCAGCTGGCAAGAGAAAATCTACACAGTCCAGCATTAGTGGTGACGGCAAATGGGCAGCAACAGTGCAATTCAGAGAATCACAGAATCACTGAGGCTGGAGAAGAACTCTGACAGCATCAAGTCCACCCTGGGACTTGACATCACCACAGCAGCCAGAGCAGGGCACTCAGGGCCACAGCCAGGCTGTCCTTCCACACCTCCAGACACAGATGGGGACTCCCCCACTGCCCTGGGCAGTCCAGTCCAGGCTCTGAGCACCCTTACCATGAGGAAGGACTTCTGGACATCCAACCTAACCCTCCCCTGGCAGCTTCAGGCTCTGCCCTCTGGTCCTATCACTGATTGCCTGGGAGAAGAGCCCAACTGCCACCTGTCTATAACTTCTCTTCAGGGAGTTATCAAACATGATAAGGTCCCCCCTGAGTCTCCTCTTCTCCAGGCTGAACACCCCCAGCTCCCTCAGCCTCTCCTCATCAACCTTTCCCTCCAGTC
>VZRI01012752.1:156027-213976 GCA_013397515.1 Upupa epops | reverse complement strand
GTTTGTGCCTTACGTAAGGAGCTGCTGGCGGGGCGCATCTTCTGCAGCCAAGGATTTGGCTTGGGAAAGGGAGACCAAGTGTGTCTGCAGGGTGGTGGGAATGGTTCCCCGTCCCCCGTCGTCTTTAGGTTTTCTCCCTTGGCCGGCGCGTTCGTCTTCCCGGTGGGATTTGGCTTCCCTGTACAAGTATCTCTGACTTCCCGATGGGAATGTTAAGCTCTTAAGTAGAAATAATAAAAGCCGCTCCCGTCGTTAGCCAACTTTAGGGGACGTAAAATAAGGAAGTTCGGTTAATGACTTCTTTCTGTTTAAAGAGTGGCCCTGAAGAGCCGGGAGAGGGAGAGGGGAGGGAGGAATAAAGCTCTAGGCAATATGCGACTCGTGTTCTGAGCAGTAAGAGCCTGAATCCTGCTTCTTCTCCTCCCGAACTCTGAAAGCGGTGACAGGCTCCGCACTCCCGACAGCTGCTGATCCCCGCTGCCTGTGGCTCGTGTTCTGTAAGGATCCGGTGCTCCCACTGGCGCATACGTTTCCCTGGCGCCTGGGAATGTGTTTGGGTTTCTTACCGATAGGTAGGGCTGTGGATTGGAAGTGTGGAATAGCAGAGCTTGGTGCCGAGCCTGTCCTCTTAATAGCTGGTTTAGGAGGAGCGATGCCTTCAAAGGGGGATTTGGCTCAGCGCTTGCCTTCTGATGGCCCCCTCTAAATCCCCCGAGTAGCTCCCGTGAGAACCGTGAGGTGAATTTACACCGGGGTAGATGCCCTCCTGTAGGGGTTTGTGATGAACGTGCCGCTTAAACATGTTGTGCTCTGGGTTTCCTCCCCATCAGAGCCGTGTGGAAGATGAGGAATTCTTTGGAGGATCAGCAGAGCTGTGCCGATTAACAGAATCCAGCCTTAAGTATTCAGTGGTATTTAAACTACATCCTCGGCAGCTGGAGAGTGACATATTAATATACATCAATTGTAGATCAGACCGAGGGAGGCTCTCTGTGGTTTCAGGATCAGTGTGTAATCAGAGCAGAGTGCTGGGCTGTGATTGGAAACTGCGGTGAGAAGGAGGCTTGGCCCAGGCAGTGAGGGACCTGTCTGAGGAAATGAAAACTCCTCGTATCACATTCTCATCTGTAAGTCTTGTTGAGCTGAGTAACCGTGGGTCCGTACTAATGTAAGTGAGAGCGGAGTTTAGCCTTTCTAATGCGTGCAGCGGGGTGTTTTTTCTTTCTGGATTGTGCAAGTGCAGCTTGTTTGCAACTCACGGTACAACCCCTTGATATTACAGCACAGTTATGTCATGCGCTTAATTAGAGAGTCTGGCTTCACCCCTGCGATGATATATGCAGAATCTGCTGCTTTGATGGTGTTCTGTATTCTTTTACATCCATCTCGCTTTAGGAGGGGAGAGACTTTTGGTCATGATCTTCTACCAGCTCTCCTTGCCATGCACAGCACAGTGTACAGCACAGCACCGCTTACAGAGCTGCAGATGTCCCTTGGTCTGGCCAGCCGAGGGCTCTTCCACAATGCCAGGCTTTGCCACTGCCCATCTTCAAGTAGGTTTGTGCCTTGCCTCCAGCCATGCTGGAAGGCACATCTCCCAGTCCTCATCATTTCTTTACAGACAGTGCTGTACCACATGCACTTTAAAGGTGAAGGAAGGTCTCCACACGGACCCAAAGCATTGAGCAGTCAAGCTGTTTGTTAGTTGGACCTGCATGGCTGCATTTGCATAGTGCTGCATCTGCCTGTCTCAGCTGGATGCTGAAGCTGAACTGCACTAATCTGCAAATCAATTTACGTGCCCCAAATGTATACATGGCCACATACATGTCCCTTTGGCCTCCAGACTACTCAGTGCTCCTAAGAGCCAGATGATACTGCCTGGCAGGAACCTACCCATCCTGGTTGTAGTGCCTGATTATAGCGTGCATCTCCTTTCTGGTTTGACACCTCCTCCTTCGTTATCACTTTCAGCAAGACTATGCTAATGTTTGTTTCAAGCATGAAGTGCCTACACAATTCATTCCCATCAGTATGGCACTCAAATCAACCCACCCAGTTGGTGTTTTGAAACCAACAGAACAATTTCAGGCAGTCACAGGTCACATCACTTTTAAGGCATGCTAGTGCCTACCTCCTGTGGCAAATGTAGGAACGATGAGGTGGCCTCTGGCCTGTCTTTTGGTTGTCCAACCCAAGTGACACATAACTTTGAACACCATGGAGGTTTAGAATCACCAAATCACATGGAATTCCACCACGAGGAATAAGCTGGTGACAGGCCCGCTGTACCCATGTTATGACTGTAATGGCTGCATTGTGGCAAACTGGGAGACTGGAGATGTTTGATGTGTTGACCCAGCTCCTGTGCTCTGGTGTGTTAGCACTCTGACAGTGCAGCCCCACCTCCCATTTTTTAAGCATGCAGTTTAAAACTGCTAGGCTGTCTTGCTGCAGCGAGGCTTTCTTGATGCTCTAACACCAAGCACAGCACAGTGATTTGAGAATAATGCTACCAGACGTGCCCTAGATACTGAGCTGTGACACTGGAAGGCCTTTTTCTCTGTGCATCTTACGCCAGCTGGATTCCAAGATTCCCTTGTGAAGGCACAGCCTGGGTGAGGAAGAGGAAATAATGGGCTAACAGCATCTAGGGATCTGCAGGATCCAGTGGTTACAGAGGGGCTTCCGCACCCTGTGTGTTGTCCCTTGCCTAGAATGCCATCCCTTGGCAGTCACAGAGGGGATACCAAGGGGAAGGGAAGAACATGTTACCTTGCAAACTGTATCCTGTGATTTCACGTCATATTTGACACCAAATTCACACCAAATTCAAATTTACACCAAATTCACATATTTTACACCAAAAAATGATGTCCTGCTGTATTCCAATAAAACATCTCTCCTGGGTTCAGGGAATATAAACAGAAAATGGAACTAATTCAAAATGAAGTTTTCCCTGTAACCCCTGTCCCTCCCACTGTCATTTTAACAAGGCCTCAGCGTTCTCAGCCCTGTTACTACCACCGTGGTGAACATGTGCGAGACTGGGTGTGCATCGCTTTAAGGAAAGCCCTTCAGCTCCTCTGCTGAGCTGCTGGTGAAGCTGTTTACCTGTGTGTTGCTCTTTTGTTTTGAGCACTGTTCAGAAAGTGTGGCTGGAAGATCTTTGCAGGCACCATAAAGGACTAATTCTAGGCAGTCGCAAGCAGGTCATCTTCAAAAACTCAAGGTCCCTTGCCTTTGCCTTCCCAGATGCTGCCTGTCCTTTCATCTTCCTTAGAAGCCTCTGGCCAGCTAGCATTCTGCAAGTAGGAATCCTTTCCCACCCCTCTGCCTGGAAGAGAAATGAGGGTGAGAAATGTTTTCCTGCTCAGCTCCTGAACTAACTGCTTTGCCCTTCTGCCGCTCCAAGTCCTTCACTGCTTTTCATCATGAGCAGCTCCAGGGTCTGCTTCTAAAGCAGAACCATGTGGGAATGACATGACTGTTGTCAGTCTGGCTGTGGCTTAGAGTTTTCTTATTAGCAGCAAGAGAACCGCAGTGTGCTGCTGCTCAGCTTTATTATTAGTTGCTTGATTTTTCTCGATAACGTGGAAATTTAAGAGGAGTACTGGGTGTTTGTGTCGGTGTGGGGCTCGGTGCCTCTCTGCAAAGATGATTTCTCAGGCTGGGGGCTACAGCTGTCAGTGGAATATTGCTGTAAGCCCTCGTTTGGCACAGACGGCAATGACCGTGCGGCAGATATATTTTGAAAGCCCTGCTTAACAGGATCCTCTTTGCATCCTGGCATCCAGGAGAATTCCACACATTCCAGGCTTTTGTTTTTCCTCCTGAAAGTATCAAACGTATTACCAAGTCACTCTTTTTCTCTTCCTAAAGCCTGTATCGCTTCCTGCGGTTGCCTGCTGTGTCTTCCCTACTCCATCCTTGATTTTCCTATGAGTTTACGGTTAGTGCTAGAGCTGCATGGAAGCGTGGGGCTCTCCTGTGTTACTCTGCTCCTCAGAGTCGTGTGTGTCCCCTCCTCAGTCTCCTCTGTCAGCTCCCCTACAGGTTTTTCCTCTTTCCTGAAGTGTCAGTATTGAAATGAGAAAGACAGCTGTGAATGGATTCTTTATCATCGTAGGCTCTGTGTTAATTTATTCTGGTGGATTGAAGTGGGGTACTGAGTGCAGCCTGCCTGGTTTCACTTTTGCTTTTAGTGTCTTTCATTGTGCTTTTTAGCTGGTGGGATTTAGATTGTGTTTAGTTTAGGGGTTTTTGAGGGGAGGGGGTTGTGGTTTTCACACACAATGCTCTTCTGTTTGAGTTCTGGGCACTGCAGGGAAATGTTTAATTAATTGTAAGGGTTTTATGGTACCTTCTGCCACAGTCCTAGCGCTTTTACACAACATATGTTGAACCCGGAGCTCATCATATAGTGCCTCCCCTCCTGCTTGAGGAGATGCGCTGGAGGCTGTTTTGCTGCTGAAATGGAAAGTAGAAGCTTTTGTGATTCCATCTCCTGATGCAGTTGCATTATAAGGCCCTCTCAGACTGTTGGTGAGGATGCTTGCAGAGGTCTCCAGGCAAGGACGTAAGACCTTGAGATTAGATCCTATCCAGTAAGAAAAGTGCGAGATGAGATGAGTAGATAAGTTTAGTACTTTATGCCAACTTCACAAAGTCCTAGAGAATTCAGAATGCAGTTTTCATTGCATGGGTTTTGTGCTGTAGATCTCCATGGATTTGGGATCCCGCTGGAGAAATCAGAACAGATTTCTATCATCTCGTAGTGCTTTATACTGTATATCTACGTGCTAAGGGTAGTTAGACTTCTAGAAGTACATACAGACATAGCCTGGGGCACTTGAGGTATGAGGATGTATTCAGAATTCCCTTTGTACATTGAAATATTAATTGGGAAATCCTTGTTGGGTGCTGAATAAAACCCTCAAAGCAAAGCAGAGTTGGACGCTGGATGCAGTAATCCATCACCTTCAGCTTTATGTCCTGCACCTGCCCAGAAGGAGTGACACATCCTCTTCACCTGTTCTCTTGGAAAGGTGAAAGGCTTTTGGTTTTTCCTTGCCCGCTGTGTTTTTTGTGGTGGTGTGCTGGTTGTTGCATACTCATTTGTGTTAGAGAACTCGCCCCTCTGGTGCACTTGACTGTAGCTTGCTCATGAATGCAAATAACCCCAGTTGTGGGTGTGGGAAAGTTGGAGAATTTCCTCAGTGCTTTCCTTCTTCTGAATGCGTAGGGTAGAAGTCAAGTGAGCAGAGTGGAAAGGAGCAGGAGGCCAAAAAGCCTGGGTTTTCCTGCTTAGCTCTGCTCCTGACAGAACAACAAAGGAGCAGAGGAAGAAAAACCTGCTCATGAAAGGATCCCATCCCCACCTTACCTCGAGCCAGAGCACCATTACCTAGAGTACTGTCATTTAGGATAAAGATTCCTTATCTTTGTTTACAGAATAGCAGTAGGAGACCTTTTACACAGGAACGGGACCACTAAGAGGCTGTGCTTGAGGTAGTTTTCCCTCTTGCATTTAGCAGGCAGCTGAAGGGAATGGAATGGAATGTGTCAGGGACATACAGCTTTGGAATCTGGCTTGTGGAAAGCAGGCTCTGGCCTCTTTGCAGATAAAAGCAGAGGGTAAAATCCTTTGTCCTGCTGAGGTCAGTGAAACTTGAGGTGGAAAGGCTGTGACGGGCCAGTGACCAGGCAGCCTTTACCTGGCACAGATGAATAGCAAAGAGTGGTGGGTTTTCATCAAAGCCATTCCCTGATGGATGGGTGGATGGATGGGTGGATGGATGGGTGGATGGATGGGTAGGTATATAGATAGATAGATAGACAGATCTAGATGTTAGGTATGTTTGGTTTACTTGGATTTAGGTTGGACTGGATGATCTTTAAGGTCTTTTCCAACCTTATCATTACTGTGATAAGTACAAATATAGTCAGAAACATTGTTCAATCTCATTTACTACTTCTTCCATCTGTAGAAAGCATTTGCTGTTCTCTAGTTCCTAGCTTTTCATCCCACAACTAGGACTTACACTGCTGTAATGGCTTTGAACTGCTTGGGGATTTTGTTGCTAGACAGAGTGCCTACCAATCAAAAGGATTGATATCCATCAATAATCAAAGCTAGGGTCTCACCTCAGCTTATCTAGCTGACTAATCTCATCCTTATTAGTGGAATGTCCTACTCAAGAGCCCAAAAAGGGTTTTCAGTGAATTTATTAGAAATCCTGGTGGAAACATCTTCACTCCTTTGAAGATCGACGAGGTCTCCTCTTCACAGGAGTAAAACTGCAGAGAAAATAGGATCAGACCCATAAGTGCCTTACACTTACTGGGGATGTGATGGCCTGAGAGAAGTCCTTCCTACAGCCACTTTAAAACTCTAAGCTTCTACGAAGAGTCTATAAAATGTAATGTATGTGTTCGTGTGGACCAGTGGGGTGATTCCTTCTTTTAATTAGTTCCTCAGTCAACGGGCTCATTCCTACTTTTGATTAATTCCCCTGTTGATACAGGAGAGATGTGAGGATGAAGAAGTAAATGGACTCCTCTATCTTCACAACGATATGAGGAAGTCATTTTCATTAATGTCTATAAACATGTGAGGGGTGGGTGTCGGGGGGATGGAGCCAGGCTCTTCTCAAGGGCATCTGGTGATAGGGCAAGGGGCACTGGGTGCCAGCTGGAACAGAGGAGGTTCCCTCTCAATCTCAGCAGGACCTTCTTCCCAGGGAGGGTCTCGGAGCCCTGGCAGGGGCTGCCCAGGGGGGCTGTGGAGTCTCCTTCTCTGCAGACGTTCCAGCCCTGCCTGGCTGTGTTCCTGTGCCACTGGGTCTGGGTGATGCTGCTGTGGCAGGGGGATTGGACTGGATGCTCTTTCGAGGTCCCTTCCCATCCCTAAGGATTCTCTGATTCACCTGTTGAGTCACATACAAAGAGGATGGTAGTTTCCCTTTATGAAAGATGAAGGACCTGGAGTGTTTCCAGAAAACTCTTGCATACTTCTCAAATGTCCTTGGAGCGAGGGAAGGACTTGCAGGAAGCAAATACAAATACCCAGTGTAACGGTGCCGCTTGACTGCTGTTCCGGATCAGCAGAACCGGGTTTTGGTGACGTTTCTTACATAGATTTTGCCTGTTCTGTGGCTTCAGTTTCAAGGATCAGATTGGGGTTGATTTGGCGGAGAGATATGCAAAGGTGGGGAGGGAAGAGGGGAAGCCAGCCCTTCCTGCTCTCTCATGTGCACCCTCCCCACCTTCCCATCTCCAGGGGCTGCTTAAAGGCAGCACCTTGCTCTTTCTCTCTCCAGACTGGATAGCAAAACAGATGAAGTGCAGAGGAGCCCCAGCTGTTTGAAACACCCCCTAATCTCACACATTTCCTTCACACATGTACCCAAATCAAGCAGAGCCCCCTAGGGAACTCTTAAAAGCAGCGTATACAGTGCCCAAAGCAGGAGAGAAAACCCTCTGCCCCAGCTGAGGCGAATAATAACGCATACGCGTTTTAAAAGCATCGTCGCAGGGTTGGGTGGCCTTTTGAGTCAGAGAGCTGGGATTTTTTCCAAAGCTAGCTCCTTCCAATCACTCGGCATCTCCATGTAATCGGAGGCTGACATCAGACTCTGGACTGGAACTACTTGAGCTATTAGACTGTGAAGAGCAGACACTCTCTGTGTTACCCAGTGCATGTGTGTATGTGTGTTTGTGGAGGGGGGGAAGGTTTTCTTCACTTCCTTTGATGTATTAGCATCAAGAGAGGGAGTCTTTGCTTCGTTCCTAATTGCTTCTCGTCTTTGAATTTATATACCAATCTGTAAGTAACTGCAAAGGGAGATAGCAGAATTTAGAAGAAGTTCAAAAAGGCAGGGCTTAGAGCATGATTAAAATAAAAGATAGCATCCAGCGCCTGCTGTTTTTAGCTGAAATATCTCCCTAGAATGTTTTCCATTTACATTCTCATTATATCTAACTGCTGCTAATGCACTGCTTAGTTGAACAACTGCCATGTTTTTCGGGTAGATTTGATAACAGATATATACCCACTGTGTTCTTAACTCCAGATTTTCCATTGCACTGTCTGTATTGGACAGATCTTACACCTTCTTGGCTGAAGGCATGAAGAAAGCACTAGTGATGGGAACCTAATTAAGCCTGCGGTTTAATTACACCGAGAGCCGTGTGCTTGAAATGCAGCCGCATTCAGTGAGTGCTGCGTGGCATTGCCGTGTTAAGTCCCGCCAGAGAATGACTTGTTGTTTGCTTTTTAATAGGATCACTGTGATTCTTACAAAGCCACGATGGTTTTCCTCTCTATTTTCAGCTGCCAAGGCAGTTGGACTCTGAACTGTAGCCTCTCAGTCCTGAACTGTAGCCTCTCAGTCCTGAACTGTAGCCTCTCAGAACTCTAGCCACTCAGTCCTGAACTCTAGCCACTCAGTCCTGAACTCTAGCCACTCAGTCCTGAACTGTAGCCTCTCAGTCCTGAACTCCAGCCACTCAGACTGAGTCCCTGAGAGCGCTGGAGGAACCACCTTGCTAGCACATACATGTGATTAAGGAGAGTGAGCATGGGGTGCTGTGTTCATGCTATAAATATGCATAACTTACTCAGGGCTCTGCAGCTTTCCCCCCTCCCTGCCTTCTCACAAGTTTTATATGTTAGCTTGGCAATGTTTGAAAAGACCCCAAGTCGGACTGCATGGAGGGCAAGATGGGAGGAACAGGCACTGATGCTTTTCCTTGGGGAATTGTGTATCGGAGACTGCTGAATCAGGGCACTTGTAGGAGTGAAGTGTGTGGGATGCACGGTGTGCACAGGTTCTGGATTGCTCTACAGACAAAGCAGGGCTCTCTGTGCATGCTTGGGTTTGGTGGATTCCCACCCTGCTCCCAGAAAAAGGGTATTGCCATGTAATGTTCTCTTCAGATGGTCTGTGCCATTGAGGACATTGAAGGGCTGGAGCGTGGCCACTGAAGGGCAGCGAGGCTGGGGAGAGGGCTGGAAAACAGGCTCCATGAGGAGTGGCTGAGGGAACTGGGGTTATTGAGTGTAGAGGAGAGGAGGCTGAGAGGAGCCCTCACTGCTCTNGATCCTGGAGGTCCTTTCCAGCCATAATGGTTCTATGATTCCATGGCCGTAAGTGACTGCAGAAATCAGATCTTAACTGATGATGAAGTTCAGGATAGGATAAACAGCAATAAGGTGCTGTGATGCTGGCAAGCAAATTCTCTGTAAGATGGTGTACACTTTTCACTGCATTCAGTACTTAGTGAGCCACAGTAAGGAGCACTTTAATTTTAAGCAATATCAGCTGTTAATAATAATTAAATACTTACCATGCAAATTAGAGCAGCTCCGAAGAGCAGGTAGTGCTTGGCTCCATTTTTTCTCTCTGTAAGGTTTGCTGAAGTGCTTGCAGGAAGAAGAGCACCAGCTCTTGGTACAGGCATGGTCATTTTGCAGAATCACAGAATGTTTGAGGCTAGGAAAGCCCTCTGAGCTCCTCCAGCCCAGCCTGGCACCTGGCAGCACCACAGCAGCCAGAGCAGGGCACTCAGGGCCACAGCCAGGCTGTCCTTCAACACCTCCAGACACGGATGGGGACTCCCCCAGTGCCCTGGGCAGTCCAGTCCAGGCTCTGAGCACCCTTTCCATGAGGAAGGGCTTCCTAACAGCCAACCTCCCCCTCCCCTGGCAGCTTTAGGCCCTGCCCTCTGGTCCTATCACTAGTTGCTGGAAGAAGAGCCTGTCCTCCATCTGTCCATAGATTCCCTTCAGGAAGTTCTTCAGTGGAGTGACTTTTGGGCAAGGGTTGTGTACAGGAGAAAAGTCAAGAGATACCTATTAATTCATCTCTGAAAAAGAAAGGCATCTGTCATGGATTGATGTCCGGCTATCACTTGCCCAGCTCTTACCCTGGAAGCCACGTTAGCTCTGCATGGTGCAGGTTTTGATTGCAAGCACCTATTCCTTTTTTCCTTTCTTTTCTTTTCCCTGCTTTTGTTTTTTTAGGGGATGAGTTTCTCAGCCTTATCCAAAATCTGTCTGCTCAGCACTGCTTCTGCTGCTCTGGGCTGTGCTAAACACAGCTTTTCTGGCTTTGCTGTACCCCAGCAGCTCACATCATCACAGAGGCTCCTATCTCAGCATGCTGGAGAGATCACAGAATCCTTAGGGATCGAAAGGGACCTCGAAAGATCATCCAGTCCAACCCCCTGCCACAGCAGGATCACAGATCCAGCCTCTCCTCTCCTATTCACTGAGTTCCCCTGCTGCAGTAACCTGAAGTCGTGTTCTCTGCAGCAAATTGCCTTCAGTCTTGTGCACAGTTAGCACGCCGAAGTGAAATTGTCCCCACAGGATGGATTATTCTGACAACAGCATTTTGAGCCTGAAACAAGTCTTAAGGAGGGGAAGGGGTGAGCATACCCGTGTATCTCACGCCAGCCATTGAGAAATTTTATGTCCGTAGTTCCAGCTAAAGGTGTAGAAATCATAAAGAAGCTGCCAGGTAAAGGAGAGAACAGAGTCTTCCTGCTGCGTTCGAAGGAAAAGCTTGTTCTTTATTAGACACCAGAAGATCCACTGGGGAAAGAATCCCATATAAATGTTCCTTGCCAATAAAATAAAAGCAGTGCTCCAGTTGGAGCTCACATTTTCTTCAATGTGAAAGTCAGTCCTTCTCATGACATAAAAGCTAGACAGAGCCAGGCTTCATTAGTTCTGCTCCTTGGAAAGCTGCTTGCTCGAATTCCTCTCTCCCCTCTAGAATTACTGATGATTTCTTTTTGATTTTCATCTTTTTTGTTTTTAGGAAACTTAATGACTTCAGTGTCTTTCCTTTTGGGAAACCTTGCTGTGAGTTTTCTTGGCTGTAAAAGGATGGGGAAGGTGATTGTCCCCCTGTACTCAGCAGTAGTACGGCCACAACTTGAGTACTGTGTCCAGTTGTGAGCACCTCAGTATAAGAGAGACATTGAATGAGGTGCTGGAGCGAGTGCAGAGGAGGGCAATGTAGCTGGGGAAGGGTCTGGAGAAGAGATCTGATGAGGAGTGATGGAAGGAGCTGGGACTGTATAGTTTCAGGATGAAGAGGCTGCAGGGAGACCTCCTCTGTGTCTGCAACTCCCTGAAAGGACATTGGAGAGAGGTTGGTGCTGGTCTCTTCTCACAGGTCATTAGTGACAGAATCAGAGGGAAGGGCTTCAAGCTGCAACAGGGAGGGTTAGACTGGGCATCAGGAGAGAGTTCTAAACAAAAGAGGGGTCGAGCACTGTGACAGGCTGCCCAGGGAGGTGGCTGAGTCCCCATCCCTGGCTGTGTTCCAGAGTCACTGAGCTGTGGTGTTAGGGGATAGAGTGTAGGGGTGAACAGAGAGTAGAGTTAAGCTTGGACTCGATGATCCAAGGGGTCTTTTCCAACCTGAATGATTCTGTGGTTTCTCAGGTGATGAAGCTATGCTTTTACCTCTGTCTTAATGGCAAAGGCAAACCCCCCTTATTATGAGAAAGAACAGTATTAATTTTTATGTGTGTGGTTTATTCTTCATTGATTATCTGTAATATGATGCTGTCTTGTGCAGTTAATAAACTACCGATAATCCGCTAAGATTTAATTAACCCTCTCCACCAAGCATAACCTGTTTTTAATAGATGTTGTAAATGCACTCATTGTGCCTGGGACATTAAAATCACTGGTTTGAGTTCCTTTGCTTTCAAATTGCACTCTAGCTGAAGCATAGTTTGTGCCAATCACACTGTCATTCCTCTGCTAAGAGCCTAAAAGAAGTGTCTCTACTTCGTAACTCAAGCAATGCTTTTTGGCCTCTTTTCCAGATGTCACTGCTTGATTCAGCCTTGGTGCCCAACCAGAGGTTGAATCAGCTGTGCTCTGGACAAAATCATGGAATGATTGAGGCTGGCAGAGCCCTCCGAGCTCCTCCAGCCCAGCCCAGGACCTGACAGCACCACAGCAGCCAGACCAGGGCACTAAAGGCCACAGCCAGGCTGTCCTTCAACACATGAAGACTCCATCACTGCCTTGGGAGTCCATTCCAGAAGGAACTTCTTGGCTGCCCAGGGGGGTTATGGAGTCTCCTTCTCTGGAGATGTTCCAGCCCCGCCTGGCTGTGTTCCTGTGCCACTGGGTCTGGGGGATCCTGCTGTGGCAGGGGGACTGGACTGGATCATCTTTCCAGGTCCCTTCTCATCCCTAAATATTCTGTGATCCTGCTCTTGCAGTGCATTGAACTAGATGATCTTTAGGGGTCCCTTCCAACCCCTAACTTGTTGTTCTTTGGGCATGGTCTGGTGGTGATGGCGGTGTTGGGTTGAAGGTTGGATTTGATGATCTTAGAGGTCCTTTCCAACCTTAATGATTCCGTGATTCTGGGTTGGCCACAGACAAGGCTGACCGCACAGAGGAGGAGAGAGGCCAAAGCAGGTTGAACCTGTACTTAGGGTTCCCCTGGACACTTAACGTACCCCCCAGGGTATTTACCCTGGTTGCACTGCCAGCTTGCTTTAGGGCCCTCAGCGCACCCAAAATTTGCAGGGTAATTCTAGATCAGATCCAACACTAAAATACAGCTGCAGCGTGGAAATGAGCACCGTGACTTCGCAGTGCTGGGGCCGTGAGTGAGAGAATGGGCCACAGCTACCGTAGGCACGTAGAACGTGGCTATTTATTTAAGAAATAGTCCAAGTGGAACTTAACACAGGTTCTTAATATAGAATTGAAGTATTTATCTCTGTGCTCCTAAGCGAAGAACTCGGCAAGAATGGCAATGCATTCAATGAAGCGAGAGAAAGCTGTGAAATATCTCAATTTAGGGTGATTATTTATTTCCTTTTGGGAAGGTTGTTTGCTGTTTGGCTGCAGATCTGACCTGATAAAGCAGCATCTCGAACTGTGAGGCTAAAAGCTTCTGTTAGCATAAAATCAAGGAATGATCCCTATTTTGGCCTGAAGTTTTTAAACGATGGTTGGAATAGAAGAAACTTGGATAGCGTCGTCTTCCTCCCCATTCTGCGTGCTACTAGAAGAAGAATTCTTTATGCAACTACATGCATAAACCTATAGTTAGGTAAAAGACAAGTGGAGAGACTGGAGAACTGGTCACTGAGGTTAGGAGAGCTCAGTGAAGTAGAGCAGAATTTTACACTCACATGAGCAGCACCCTGGTCAAACAAGGGAGAGAAAACTCAGCTCTCATCCATCAGGTAAAAATTGAAGGCAGTTCACGTCTCTTGCACTTCCCTTGCTTTGACTTCGTGCCTTCACCCAAACACATCTCATGTTTGAGTTTGCTTCATTCCCATCTCCTTCCTCTCACAGTGGAAAGTAAGGTTGGACTTTAGTTTCACAGAATCTCTTCTGCTGGGTGTACTGGCTGATCCTGTGTCTTGCTTGGGGATGTGGGAGTTACGCTGCCTGGTTGTACTTGCCAGAGTAAAGCCCTTGCTTCTAAGTGCACTGCCTCTGTTGTGTTACAGCGAGGGCTGAGGAATAAAAGTGAACAGCCTCGGCCAAGCTCATGAAGTGAATTCTTCCAAGAAAGCAGACGGGTAAATGAAAGGGAAAGTCGTAGTCTGCAGATTCACTACAGAAATGTGCTGTGTTTGTTATTTCAGAGGGATGCCTCCCCTGCCTCTAGTTCCCTTTGAGACAGTCCGGTCTTGGGCTTGTGAAAAATACGTCTCTACAGAAGCTGGCACGTGCTGACCTTGTTTGGTTCAGCCTGCTCTTCTGTAGACTCTTGATTGTAGCGGCATGAGCCAGACGGGCATGAGCCCTGGAGCTGTGTACTGGACAGCATAATTGAGTGCTCTAATATTGAAGGCTGGAGCTGACCGAGTCAAACTTTGGATGATGCTTCAGTGTTCGTTTGCCCAAGATTCAGCTGCTGTGTCAGACTCATTCTTTGGGTTTTTTCTTTTCAATGAGGTTTCTTTTATCTGAGGATGTTAAATTACAGAACGCTTTCATCTGCGTGATACAGGGCTCTCGCGACTGCTTGCTGATAGCACTATAGAAACGACTTGGTCTGGGTGATCCTGCTGTGGCAGGGGGATTGGACTGGATGATCTTTTGAGGTCCCTTCCCATCCCTAAAGATTCCACGATAGAAGCACTTTACAACCCCGGAGGGCTTGTGGAAGAGGTCCTTTCCAATTTCTTTCAAATCTCTGCAGAATTTTATCTGCTGTTTTGGAGTTGTGGTGCTCAGTTGTGAGTGTCGTGTGAACCCCTGCTCCCTGGGATTGCTTGGAAAAATAGGAGAAAGGAAGAGTGTGCCTGTTGTCCTTGAAGAAGCCACCTCGTGACTCATGACTCATGACCCATGACCTCATTCATGACTGCAGGACTCACAGGATGAGNTCTGCTCTTCATTGGACTTGGATGATCTTTTGAGGTCCCTTCCGATCCCTAAAGATTCCACGATAGAAGCACTTTACAACCCCGGAGGGCTTGTGGAAGCCCACCTGATCTTTTTCTTTCAAATCTCTGCAGAATTTTATCTGCTGTTTTGGAGTTGTGGTGCTCAGTTGTGAGTGTCGTGTGAACCCCTGCTCCCTGGGATTGCTTGGAAAAATAGGAGAAAGGAAGGGTGTGCCTGTTGTCCTTGAAGAAGTCAACTCAGGAGAGTGATCGTCCATGACTGCAGGACTCACAGGATGAGAGAATCACACAGTGTTAGGGATTGGAAGGGACTTCGAAAGATCATCCAGTCCCATCCCCCTGCCTCAGCAGGAGCCCCCAGATCCAGTCGCACAGGAACAGTCAGGCAGGTTTTAAACATCTCCAGAGAAGGAGACTCCACAACCTCCCTGGGCAGCTCCTTCCAGGGCTCTGGCACCCTCACTTGAAAGAAGTTGCTTCTCCTCTTGGTGTGGAACCTCCTCTGTTCCAGCTGACACCCGGTGCCCCTTGTCCTAGCATTGGGTGCCCCTGAGCAGAGCCTGGCTCCTTCCTCCTGACACCCTCCCTTTCCATATTTTAAGTTAAGAGACAGTAACTTCTGTGAATGTAATAGTGTGAGGGAGGTACCACCATGCGTTCTCAGCTCTGTGGCAGGGCCATTCCTCCTTCTCAGAGGACATGCTGGGTTGTGTGCTGATAGGTACTGTGCAGGTACCCCCATACACAGACCTGCTCTGTAAATTACAAACAATTTGTGAGGCAGAGAACCTTGCACATCAAGAGCGCTCTGTCCTTCACGGGCAAATGCTTCCAGCTGCTGTGTGCTTCTTCCCGATGGAGGCAGAACTCCCAGGTGGGCTCTTCCAGTTGTCCTTCAGCAAGCAGGATTTATTATTCCAGAGAACAGCAGCTCTTGTCGTGTGAGAACTGACCTTCTATCAGGTTCAGTTTGCAGTTGCCACTCTTTCTTCTGAGACCTGACTCATTGGGAAGATTGAGCTTTCTTACAGCACAGGCAGCGTGTCCCAGTTAATTACAGTCATGTAAAGATGAAGTTGTACCTTGGGACTGGGTTTAATTAAAAAATGGTTCTTGAGAAGTTTATAATAAATGTCTGAGATGTTCTATCTGGCTGCTGGGTGCTAACACTGCAGTAGAACTCTTCNAAGCAGGATTTATTATTCCAGAGAACAGCAGCTCTTGTCGTGTGAGAACTGACCTTCTATCAGGTTCAGTTTGCAGTTGCCACTCTTTCTTCTGAGACCTGACTCATTGGGAAGATTGAGCTTTCTTACAGCACAGGCAGCGTGTCCCAGTTAATTACAGTCATGTAAAGATGAAGTTGTACCTTGGGACTGGGTTTAATTAAAAAATGGTTCTTGAGAAGTTTATAATAAATGTCTGAGATGTTCTGTCTGGCTGCTGGGTGCTAACGCTGCAGTTCTCTTCGGGTACTCTCCCAGCTTCAGACAGAAAGGGTTACCTGGGTGCTAATGCTGCAGTTCTCCTCAGGTACTCTCCCATCTTCAGACAGAAAGGGCTACCTGGCTGCTGGGTGCTAACACTGCAGTAGAACTCTTCAGGTACTCTCCCAACTTCAGACAGAAAGGCCTACCTGGCTGCTGTGTGTTAATGCTGCAGTAGTCCGATTCAGGTACTCTCCCATCTTCAGACAGCAAGGGCTGCCTGAGCTTGTGTCCATCAGTACTAAAGGAAGGGTGGATTGTCATTCTCTGTCCAGCCAGGCTGGTGTTAGCAGAGCAGCTCGCTTTTCACTGCTTCAACTTGTGTCTGCACTTCGGGAAAAGGTTGCAGCGATGGGAACTCTTGCAGTGGAGAGTCAAAGGCTTTCGCTGTGGAGTGAAAAAATCATCATTATGCACGTGAGAAATAGGGAGCTCGAGGATCTTCGTGTGGGTGGTCTTGTTTTGATTCTTTCTGCCCCACTCCCTCTCCCTTCCCACTCACGTTATGCTGAAGCCTGTCATCTATTTAACTTGAGCTTTTCTAATAATCACAGATAATACACAACAAAAACAATACTAAAGTGACTGCAGACACTATCTCTCTGAACTGGAGAAGCCACAAGGTCTCCTAGACACGCTTTTTGTTAGTACTGGCTCAGGAGAGGTGGAGCACTCCGTGATGCCCATCTGTTAGCAGCGTTTTAAATGTGATTAATGTGAAAGTTGCAAGAATTGCAATAGCTTTTGCTAGTCTCCAACAGAATCTGTCACTGTTAATCTCCTGTGGTATTAAAAGCTTAATATAGTAAATCTGAGGTTATGGAAAGCTGTAGCTTTTCTTTTGTTACCATCACCTTAGTCTATTATTGAACTAATATTTGCTTTTCCTCCCTACTTCACAAGCTTGGTAGAGGCAGGGCAGACACAGTTCACCTGCAGAAGAGTACTGAGATGATCAGGAAACTATGAAGTCTCTTAAGAACAGCAAGTTCCAGCATAAAAGCTTTGATTTGATTTGGAATCCTGAGGGGATGTGGTCAGAGCGGGGTGTATTAGGAGTGAACCCTTTCCCAAAATGAAAGTAAAAGCTGGGGAAGTCACAAGCAGTGTCTTAATGTGGTAGTTCAAAGCAATCATTAGGGATGGGAAGGGACCTGGAAAGATCATCCAGTCCAATCCCCCTGCCACAGCAGCATCACCCAGACCCAGTGGCACAGGAACACAGCCAGGCGGGGCTGGAACGTCTGCAGAGAAGGAGACTCCACAGCCCCCCTGGGCAGCCTGGTCCAGTGCTCCGGGACCCTCCCTGGGAAGAAAGTCCTGCTGAGATTGAGAGGGAACCTCCTCTGTTCCAGCTGGCACCCAATGCCCCTTGTCCTATCACCAGATGGCCTTGAGCAGAGCCTGGCTCCATCCTCCTGACACCCACCCCTCACAGATTGAGAGACAGGAATGATGTCCCCCTCAGCCTCCTCTTCTCCCAGCTCCAGAGCCCCAGCTCCCTCAGCCTTTCCCCATCAGGGAGCTGCTCTCCTTCCTTCATCATCTTCGTTGCTCTGTGCTGGACACCCTCCAGCAGCTCTGTGTCCTTCTGGAACTGAGGGGCCCACAACTGGACACAAGACTCCCACATCCTCTCAAAAGCCTTTTCCCTGTGAGTTAATTCTCTGAGTGGTGATCGCCAGGGCAGCTCCAGTCGTCAGCGAGGATGATCTAAAGCTCACTGTCCAACTCAGACTCCTTTACAAAAGTCCTCAGCATGAAATCACTTCAGGCCAAGGTACGGAGTTTGTTTTTTATCTCCCCTGTTGTGGGCTGGGGAGGAGTTTTTCCCCACAAAAAATAAACTTACTCCTCTACATTTCTACAAGTTTCCAGATACAGACATCTGGTTTTAAATCATCTCAGTGCTGCTCTGGAGTTACGAAGGCTGTGCAGTGACTCAATCAGCTGCTTTGGATTAACTTAGTTGTTTATGCAACAGCCTTGCTGAATGTTCATCTATTCATCACTGCACATCAAGCAACTGGGCCAGATCCAGTAGCAGAGTGACCAGTACTTGCCAATTCTGGTAGATCAGAGCTAGTAGCTGACTCATGCTTTGTCTTGCCTGAGCAGGCGCTGTTGAAGACACGCACCGAGCTGCTATACTGAACCCTCTCTCTTCTGCTTCTTAACAGCTAAAAAGTGAGTTGAATACGTAACACAACAGCACGATGTTCAAGGTGCAGCTGAGGTTGTGGAGTCTCCTTCTCTGCAGACGTTCAGCCCCGCCTGGCTGTGTTCCTGTGCCGCTGGGTCTGGGTGACCCTGCTGTGGCAGGGGGATTGGACTGGGTGATCTTTCAAGGTCCCTTCTGATCCCTAAGGATTCTATAATTCTATGAATCTTCCATCCTAGAAGCTCTTGATTTCTTGCAGAGTGTGCCTTCAGCCTTTCCTCACACAACTGGTTCTCTCAACCCCTCCTGAGCTGGGTAGCTCTGCTCTGGACCCCTTCCAGCATCTCCCTGTCTTTCCTATTGTGAGGGACCAAGAACTGAACCCAGGATTTGAGATGAGGCCTCCCAAGGGCCAAGTTCAAGGTCACGAGAGCTCCCCTTCTCCTGCTGACCACAGTATTCCTGATCCAGGCCAGGATCCTGCTGGTCTTCTTGGCCGCCTGGACACCCTGCTGGCTCAGATGAGGCCGGCTGTCTGCCAGCACCCCCAGCTCCTTTTCTGTTGGGCAGCTCTTGAGCCCCTCATCCCCATTGCACCTCAAGGTCTTAAGTGCTTCAAAGACTCAATTATAGATGGGTAGACCAAAGATCTAGAGGACGCAGTAGAGCCTAGGCTCATCTCTGCCCCCAGAGATTCTGTGAGCACCCCACCGACAGCATTACCCTTCCTGACCTGATTTTGACTCTTTGCAAAGCCTGGATGTGGACAGGCTGCTTTGCTGCTGCGAGGATGCTGTGAGGGATGGAGCAGGGGGGTGTTTCACTGAAGGGCAGGTCTCAGTTTGTCCTACAGCGCCCGATGATCTTACAAGCACGCATTCAAAGCAGTTGTGAAGTATCTGGACCAAAGTGCTGTTGCTGTCTCTGCTGGAAACAAAAGCCACCTTCTAATCACGCTGCAAACAGAGCTGTTTTACAGCAAGCCCTGTCCTCTACCAATCTCCCACTGTAAATCCAAGAATGGGGATCTCCACCTCCACTAAAACAAGCGAAGCTGTAGATCTGGGTTTAAAAGGTAAAGGGGATCTCATTACACTTTACAAGCCAGCTGCAGAAATTTACTAAACTACTGTTTAATTGGATCATTCATCTGAAATTTTCTTTAAAGGCAGATCCTGACTCATTATGGTTTCTTTGATCCTTTCCAGCACAAGCAGCTATAGATGAAGAAAGCATTTTTCTTTCCCTCTTTGTTTCCTGTAGTGTCAGCCTGCTCCAGCAAGCAGTCCCTGCTTGTGTCCCAACATGGCTTATTCTGCCCACGTCTCTTCTAAAGACGCTGCAGTTGTGATTAAACACCATCAGCACCACTACTGAGGTCTGTCTGCTGTCGTGGGTGGATAAACCCCAACGATTTCTAACCTCCTAGAGTGCTGGGCAGAGAGGAACTGAATGAGGGACAGCAAGGGTCAGGGGAGAGTCTGGCATCTGGGCAAGAACAACCCCAGGGACCAGGAAAGGGTGGGCACTGACCTGGTGGAAAGCAGGGGAGGAGAAAGGGATCTGAGGGTCTGAGTGGACAGCAGGATGCCTCTGAGCCAGCAATGTGCTCTGGTGGCCAACAGCACCCTGGGGGGATCAGAAGGGGGGTGGTTAGCAGATTGAGAGAGGTTGTTCTCCCCATCTACTCTGCACTGGTGAGACTGCATCTGGACACTGGTCCAATTCTGGGTTCCTCAGTTCCAGAAGGACACAGAGCTGCTGGAGGGTGTCCAGCACAGAGCAACAAAGATGATGAAGGAAGGGGAAGTGCCCTGGTCTGGCTGCTATGGTGCTGTCAGGTCCTAGGCTGGGCTGGATGAGCTCAGAGTTGTTTTCCAGCCTCAATATTCTGTAATTGTATTAGTGTTCCTGCTGTACAGTGATAGAAGCAGCCTGTGGTGCCCCCCAGCACAGATCTGGACTGAGGTAGCACAGGGAGAGGGCTCAGAGTGGATAAAGGACATTCTACCAGAGCTTCCCAGCAATCTTCACACAGTCAGGAAGAGTCATGACTGGCAGCAGATGGTTTGAGCAACGTGTAAGAAGTGCTGTAGTAAAAAGTAGTAGCAACAGCCCACACGTGCAACTTTATCCTGGAGAGGGAAGGCTTGCTTTCAGCACATCCTATGAAGCATCAGTTTCATACCTGTGCGTTTGGGGTTGTTTTTCACTCTCTGTGTTGCCCTTGAACAAATTGTGGGGGGAATAAGGTGTGGTTTGATTAGGAGTTTTTAATTCTTCCTGAATTCTTGGCCTGAGTGGTGCAGTGTGTCCAGCAGCTCTGCAGAGTACCTGTGCATTGTCTGGGAACTCTTGGGGGTTGGTTTCATTTCTCTGAATACCCACTTGTTCTTGCATTACAAAGCTGGTTGATTAAAGAATCCCAGAGCTCTTTGGCTGTGCTGTTCATCACTTTGTGTACCTCTTTCATGTGCCCTTATATCTAAATTAAACACATCAGACCTCTTCAGTTTCTTCCCATCTGTAGATCTTTTCATGCCACTAATTATTTCTATAAGCTGTTTCTGGAACTCTTATTTCTCTGTATCATTCACCACTCAAAGGGAGCTGCAGACAGCAGTGTCTTTATGTGCATGTTCTGCGAGCTCCTTTCTCCATCATCTCTGTCTCTCCAGCTCAGTGCTGTAGATTTTTCTTACCGTGTCATGACTTCATCCATTGTAAACAAAGGCTATAGAATCCTTCATTTATATCTGAGTCTGGTAAGTGAATAAAGCTACAGGCCTGAGCATCTTGGTTAGGTGTCAGGAAGATGGAGCCAGGCTCTTCTCAAGGGCGTCTGGGGATAGGACAAGGGGCACTGGGTGCCAGCTGGAACAGAGGAGGTTCCCTCTCAATCTGAGCAGGACCTTCTTCCCAGGGAGCGTCCCGGAGCCCTGGACCAGGCTGCCCAGGGGGGCTGTGGAGTCTCCTTCTCTGCAGACGTTCCAGCCCCGCCTGGCTGTGTTCCTGTGCCACTGGGTCTGGGTGATCCTGCTGTGGCAGGGGGCTTGGTCCTTTCCAGGGGATGATCTTTCCAGGTCCCTTCCCATCCCTAAGGATTCAATGATTCATTTGCTAATCGTTAACACAGTTGAAAGACTTTTCTCCTTTATTAAAAAGCAAAGTAGGGTCTTTAAAGAGCAGTGTTTTGCAAGAAGAGAAAGCTGTGTTTGTTTTGAAAAGAAGATTTATTGGGATGATATAATCCGACTTGTGCTATCTCCTCACCTGTTTCTCCTCAGGGAGACCATTAATCTTTATTAACATTTCTAAATGAAAAGATAAAAATGATAGACAAATTCCAAAAGGGAATGAAAATACCAACAAGGGCTGAAAGAGGAACCTCTTCCTTTTCATACCTGCTGAAATGGAATTCAAAGGGGACCTGGTTCACTGCATAGGTGTGTGGGCTCTCAGAGCAGTTTAGTGGCTTCGGTCGTTTGTAACAGGAGACTGGACTGAAAGAGCACTGCTGCCTGGGTGCCATCTGGAAGGATTTATCATCTGAACTCCTAATGCAGGGCTTGGTTTTATGGTTTCATCGCATAGCCCCCAGCCTTTCTGCAGCCACACGCCTCACGCGAGACAGCTTCGAGTTGGTCCTGCCTGGGTCCAGTTTCTCATCCAGTTTCTCACCTTGCTGTACCGTTTTCTTCCTGCAGCTGCTTGCAAGTAGGTGACCTCCTGGGCAGCAAAAATGATCAGGTCTGTGAAAATGCTGGAGCCCCTCTCTTGCAAGGACATGGAAAGAACAGAAACACTTCCCACGTCTCCAGGGAGTAAATCTATCTATCTCCTGGTGCTGGATGAGAATGCAGTCTGAGCGATGTGGGAAGTGTTTCTGTTCTTTCTCTGTGGATGTTCATCACAGGGTGGTAGCTCAGGGAGGCTGCATCCCAGGTGAAGTTTGCTGCTGTGGATTCTCTTGCCTGTGCAAAGCCACAATGAAATTGGAGGAGTTTCTGGTGACATCTCGAGGGGTCCTAAGGTGAGGAATGGGGTGAAGCACAGCAATTGTGATTCCTGTCTTCTCTAGCCCTTTTGCTCGCAAGGGTGAGACCTCCAGTGCATGTGAACACACTGAGGAGATGCAGAAGATGTCTTAGAGGAGAGAAATGACTATAAAATAAAGCCTTCCTGTAAGAGAATAAAGAAGATGATAGGAATAGACAGAGATGTTTGAGAGAGAGCAGGTGCCTTGTTTTAAACAGAGGATGTGTATTCTACAGAGACAGCCTTGGCTGATCTTTTCTCTCAGTCAAATCTTAACACAGTGTTGGTCTTTACACAGCACTACTTAAGGTTTAATTATGTTCCCGTGTTAGTCCTCAGGTCTGAAGGGAGAAGGAAGGGGTATTTAAAACTCCAAAGGATATGATTAGAAATTAGACTGAGGAGGGAATAAAGTCTGCCTTCCCCTCATTGTCTCTCGCTGGAATACAACGGCTGGTAGGGGGGAAATTTACTTCTCATGATTGAGTGACCTGATTTTGTCTCCCACTTGCACAGCACAGCCTCTTGTAAGAAAGCGACTAGTCTTAAATTCATACATAATTGCACAGCAGGGAGACTGAGTCTAAAAAAATGCAGATTTCTGAGTCTTAAGCAGCAGAAATCTATTTTGAACCCTTCAACTTCCTTTGTTGTTGGAACGGCCACCTACAGAACCCTTCTGCAGGTTCCTCTGCCACACAGTAGCTTCTTTTCTTCCCCCAGCTCTCCTCTTCTCCCCTCTATTGTGACATGAATGTGTACTCTATGTCCAGCATAGAGCAACGAAGATGATGAAGGAAGGAGAGCAGCTCCCTGATGAGGAAAGGCTGAGGGAGCTGGGGCTCTGGAGCTGGGAGAAGAGGAGGCTGAGAGGGGACCTCATTCCTGTCTCTAAATCTGTGAGAGGTGGGTGTCAGGAGGATGGAGCCAGGCTCTGGTCAAGGGCATCTGGGGATAGGACAAGGGGCACTGGGTGCCAGCTGGAACAGAGGAGGTTCCCTCTCAATCTCAGCAGGACCTTCTTCCCAGGGAGGGTCCCGGAGCACTGGACCAGGCTGCCCAGGGGGGTTGTGGAGTCTCCTTCTCTGCAGCCGTTCCAGCCCCGCTGGCTGTGTTCCTGTGCCACTGGGTCTGGGTGACCCTGCTGTGGCAGGGGGGTTGGACTGGATGATCTTTCCAGGTCCCAATCCCTAAGGATTCGATGATTCTATGAATCCTCGTGCCAGCTTGATCTTCACGGGTATTACAGCTGGATTCCTTCCTGACCCTTTGTCACCGCATGACGTGAGGAGCGAGCGGGCAGCCTAGGAATCGATCGTGGCATCAGTGCCATTAACAGCTGTTTTATTTAAGTTTAGTGCTAGCTCTGCTGTTGGCGAGACGCTGGTGGTAGCTGTTTGGAAAAAACATTGATGGAAGAGGACCTTGTGAAACAGTAGGTGAACTGTTGCCCTTGGCTCATGGCTAGCTGACAGCATGGGCATTGTTGCCAGCTTCTGTGATTGTATTGACTGTCTTAGCCTGCCACGAACTAGAGTCCTGTGTTCACGTGAGCATCCGCTCTCTCTGTTTATAAAGAAGGAAGTTACTAGCTTTTCTAGGTGTAAACATTAAACTCTTCGAGGTTTCCAGCCCCGAAGGTAAAGGAAAAGCACGAAACTACATCTGAAAAACAACTCACACAGCCCTGGGACCTCAGTCTAATTGATTTGTAGGCAGACTCTGTTTTAGGAGCCAAGGGCATTTGAATACTGATCTTTGAATACTCAGGCTTGGCAGTAATAGACAGAGATTAGCGTGTGGCCTCTCCTTGAAGGTGATTTGAGTTGGAACTGATCTCAGCACCTTCATATCCAAAACATAAATAAATGATGGGTTGTCTATCTAAAGGACTTCTTGATAGCAATGGGCCTGTGTTTGCTCTAGGTGAAATCAAGAGGCACTTTTACATCCTACTCAATTCCTGCTGCTGCAGTCACTCTGTACTTTGTTGTGTTTCTTCTGTGTTTTTACAGAGCAGAGCTCGGTGAGTTTGCCTGTTTAAGCTGGAAGTAGTAGTGGTACCAGGCAGCGACATCACCTTCTGTTTTTGCAAAGCGAGTGAAAAATTAGAGGATAGCAGTTCCAGCTGATTGCATCGAGATATTCTGCTTTCAAAGCTGGCCAGTGCATACTACAACACATAGGTGTTTTTCTCCTCACATTCCCTCTGTTAACTCGGAATCACAGAATTACTGGGGCTTGAAAAGCCCTCTGAGCTCATCCTGTCCAGTCCAGCACCTGGCAGCACCACAGCAGCCAGAGCAGGGCACTCAGGGCCACAGCCAGGCTGTCCTTCAACATCTCCAGGGATGGATGGGGACTCCACCACTGCCCTGGGTAGTCCATTCCAAGCTCTGAGCACCCTTTCCCTGAGGAAGGGCTTCCTAACATCCAACCTAACCCTCTCCTTCAGGCTCTGCCCTCTCATCCTGGTGCTGGGTGCCTGCGAGAGGAGCCTGACTTCCAATTGTCTGTTGCCTCCCTTCAGATAGCATGTTAGGAGGGAGAAGGTCCTCCATGAGTCTCCTCCAGACTAAACACGCCCAGCTCCCTCAGCCTCTCCTCATCAGCTTTTCCTTCCAGTCCCTTCCCCAGCCTCATTGCTCCTCTGGACCTGCTCTACCCCTCCATCTCCACTCACCCTCGTGACCCTCCTCTGGGCATGGTCCAACAGCTCAATGTCCCTCCTGTGTTGGGGACTCCAGAACAGGACACAGCATTCCAGAGGGGGTATCCTGAGAGCAGAATAGAGCGCTAATCTATTCTACCTCCTGGTTCAACTGAGCTGTGGCAGGCCTTGTCTCCAAGCATTGCCAGCCGTGCCTTATCCTGCCTTCTTGTGACAGAATCTCCTGACGTCCTGTGGTTTGCTTGTAACCGTAAAGCCTTGCGTGTTGTCAAGACCTAGTGGCTCGAGCATTCCAAGCAGTAGCAGGAGATTTCAAGAGGCACTGGATCAGCATGGCAGTGGAAGGAGGAAATGCAAGGGTGGAGAAGCAGGATAACAGTGGTAGTCCCAAGGCATCCATGAAGGATGGGTCACTCTGCATAGCACACAATTGGGTTTCTCTGCTGTTAGGTGCATGCTGCCGCTCTTTCCAGTCCCCACCTTCACTTCTATTGCAGCATGCACTTGAAAAGCAGTTTAGCAATGATGTATTCCTAAGTGTTAGAGGTACACTGGAATGTGAGCAATTATTTTCTCAGCACTTAAATATTTTTCATGATTAGCACTTTCATCGAAAGCTTTTATAGCTCCCCTGGCAGCAGGAGAAAGCCCTTTAATAGCCAGTCAGGTTTGGGGGGGAGACACTTGGTGTGACTCTAGGGTCTGTCTGGTGTTGCCAGGCTGGAGCTGCTGCACTTCTACAGGTTGAAGGGGTTCTCTGTGCTGGCAGCAGTCTCCCTGTTCATCGAGGTCAGGAGCACAGCCTTGGCGCTATCACAATCAGGGTTGAATCCCGTAAGCAGAGAAGGCAGTAGGGTGCCTCGGCTCTGCTTTATTGGTGCTGGATTTTTGGTGTGGGGTTCTTTTTCTCTCCTTTCTCAAACTCCTAACTGGGATTGTTTATATTTGCCAATATTGTTACTCCTGTTATGAAGTGCCTAAGGCAGCCACATCAAAGTACTGCAAAGCGTGCGTGCTGCCAGCTCAAATCACAGCAACAAACACCCGTCTCCCAAAGCTTGGTTTGGGTTGCATTGTTTAAGTAGGAAATGAGTTGGTGTGATCCCTCTGTCTGGGAGAGTCTTTGACTCGAGATCATTGTTCTGGCACTCAGATCCCTATTTTAATTAGAAAACAAGGAAATACTTTGAGCTGATGCTTAGATAAAAGCTGCAAGTGATATTTATCACTCTCCTAAGGAGTTTTCTTTTCAGTGGAGGCCTCACAGCAAAATCCCCCTTTTGGTTGAATATTTTTGGGTGCTTCTGAACTTTCTGAGGCGGCTGAAGAGGCGGCACTGTTGTCGTGGCTCCCACCAAGCGTGATGTCCTGGCCTCAGCAGTATCTGTGGGGTTCTTGCCATTGATTTTTGACTGGAACACTCCTTTGGCCATGAAGGATTTAAGGAGCCACTGTCATTGTTGGGTGATGTGGACTAAGAGTAGCCAGCTTTGGACATAGTGAGGGTAAAGCTGACCATTGAGGTCACCTTCTTTTACCTGGGGCTCCTGCAGGCAGCACAACCCCCAGGGGTGATGCAGGGGGATTGGACTGGATGATCTCTCGAGGTCCCTTGTGATCCCTCATGATTCTGTGATTCTATGATTCACTGTCTTAGCTTATGCATCTGTGCTGAAGCCATTGGTTTAGTGCTCACAATGGCAGGATGTCCTGTATTTAGGTCCTGACCAAGTGTAAGCACAAAGATTTTTGAAGTATAGGTTCTGAAGTGAAAAACCAACTTCATTTGGAACGACAACCGTTCGCGTTTCAGCCTGGTTGTCACCACTGCTCAAAGTAGGATCAGTGCTTGTGGCTGTGATTTCATGTCACAGCAGGGTCACCCAGACCCAGTGGCACAGGAACACAGCCAGGCGGGGCTGGAACATCTGCAGAGAAGGAGACTCCACAGCCCCCCTGGGCAGCCTGGTCCAGTGCTCCGGGACCCTCCCTGGGAAGAAGGTCCTGCTGAGACTGATAGGGAACCTCCTCTGCTCCAGCTGGCACCCAGTGCCCCTTGTCCTGTCCCCAGATGCCCTTGAGCAGAGCCTGGCTCCATCCTCCTGACACCCACCCCTCACAGATTGAGAGACAGGAATGAGGTCCCCCCTCAGCCTCCTCTTCTCCCAGCTCCAGAACCCCAGCTCCCTCAGCTTTTCCTCATCAGGGAGCTGCTCTCCTCCCTTCATCATCATGTAAAAAATCACAAGTCTGGGGTAAAAGGAAATGAATAATGAAACAAAATTCTTTGTTTTAATGACATTTTTGTGTAAAATAATACCAAAACCAATTTGTGAGGAACTCTTAAAGCCACGTACCCTTTACACTGATAAGCAGCTGCCAGAAGAGTTGGGTACAGTAGAAAGATTTTGGGGACACACAAGCAGTTAATAGGAGTTAATAGGAGTTCATAGTTCCTGTAGTCACCAAGGGAACTATAAGAGTTGGGTTCCGTGGAGAGTTTTTGTGGGACACTCAAGCAGTTAATAGGAGGCTCAGGATCTCTAGTTTAACACTTTCTTTTCCCATTTTGTTTGGAGTTGAGAAGATCTTGCAGAATGTTAATTTCCCCCAGAATGTTTTAAATCAGTTTTACAAGCCTCGTTCCTCAATTTGGCTCAGAACTTATAAACCTCTGGCTTCTAGGATGTAATGAAACCACAAAAATTGAGCGAGTGGTGTTAAGGAAGAATAAATCAGAGCATTGGCTCGGTAATAATCACTGCTGAAATTACTCAGCGAAGGTAAATGCAGCGCTCAGTCAGCTGAACCTTGTGCCCCTGAAGTTGGTTTCACGGTTTTCAATGCCTTGTCCCATAATATTCCGTAAAGCGTAGGACACTCTTCCTGAAAACTTTGATGGCATTGATTTTCATTTATCTAGGCTTATCTGACTGCAGAAAGCTGGCAGCCTTTCCTGATGTTGAAGTGTTATTACAGTAAGGAGTAGGCAGTTCACGTGGAAGCATTCTGACACCTACAGCTGTGTGTGTGGCTCTGTGTGTGTGGTTCAGGTGTGTGATCAAGGGAGGAAGGTGACACCGTGTTCATTTATGGAGTTATCATGGCTGGGAAGGACCTCCAGGATCATCAAGTCCAACTTTCATCCCAACATCTCCCTAATCCCCAGACCATGGCCTAGAGTGGTAGAGCTACTCGTTTTTTAAATACCTCCCGGGATGATGACTCCAGCACCCTGGGCAGTCTGTTCCAGTGCCCAACCCTTCTCTCAGGAATGAGCTTCTTCCTAAGATCCCCTGATGCAGCTTGAGGCCATTTTCCCTTGTCCTGTCATTAGGAATTTGGGAGAAGAGACCAGCACCAGCCTCGCTACAACCTCATTTCAGAGAGCTATAAGGTCTCCTCTCAGCCTCCTGTGTTCTAGACTCAGTAACCCCAGTTCCCTCAGCCACTCCTCACAGGCCCTGTTCTCCAGCCCTCTCCCCAGCCTCGCTGCCCTTCTCTGGCCCCGCTCCTCTCAATGCCCTTCTGATCCTGTGGAGCTCAAAACCGGACCCAGTCCTCAAGGTGCAGTCTCACGAGTGCGGAGTGCATATATCACCACCCTACTCCTGCCGGTTACACCCTTCCTGATTCAGTCCAGGGTGCTGCTGGCCTTCTCTCATCTCTCCTTTCTTTCTGAGACTTCTTCAGAGTTGTTCTACTCCGAGCCTGAATAACAAACGTCTGTGTCCTTCCTGCTAATAGTTTATCCTTTCTTTCTGTCCTGCTGAGTATTTCCAGAGTTGCTTACGTTGACAGCCTGGGAGTGTGATTAAATCATGATTTACTAACCCTTGCCAGAGTTACAGGAAAATGCGTTTAACGTCCTCCAGCTGTTCATCATGCATAATACTTGACTGATTTTCATTGTTCTTAAAATATTCAGCTAGTGTCCTGTAAAAACACCCCCGAGGAAGCCTCTCCTTTGCTTCTAGGCGGGCAAGAGCCGCTTTACTCGCTCAAGAAGCAGCATCATATACTTGACCCCTTGGCCCGGATGGTTAACGAACACCAGTAGCTTAGTTATCCTTATGCTGATAGCAAACTTATCCGTACGTAGTGATGCTCACAGCACACACCACGAGGGGCCTGGGGTGGAGTGATGCTGTCCAGTAACAGGACAGGAAAGGTGTTCGTGAATTACTGTGATGGTAGTGATCTTATCTCTCCTTAAAAGGGCTTTACGTGTGGAGTCTGGCACCTGGGCAAGAACAACCCCAGGGACCAGGATAGCTTGGGGACTGACCTGTTGGAGAGCAGTGGAGAAGAAAGGGATCTGGGGGTCCTAGTGGCCAGCAGGGTGACTCTGAGCCAGCAATGTGCTCTGGTGGCCAAGAGGGCCAACAGCATCCTGGAGGGATCCGAAGGGGGGTGGTTAGCAGATCGAGAGAGGTTTTCCCCTCGAGGCCCTGGTGAGACCTCATCTGGAGTCTTGTGTCCAGTTCTGGGCCCCTCAGTTCCAGAAGGACACAGAGCTGCTGGAGGGTGTCCAGCGTAGAGCAGTGAAGATGATGAAGGGAGGAGAGCAGCTCCCTGATGAAGAAAGGCTGAGGGAGCTGGGTCTCTTGAGCTGGGAGAAGAGGAGGCTGAGGGGGGACCTCATTCCTGTCTCTCAATCCGTGAGGGGTGGGTGTCAGGAGGATGGAGCCAGGCTCTGCTCAAGGTCACCTGGTGACAGGACAAGGGGCAGTGGGTGCCAGCTGGAGCAGAGGAGGCTCCATATCAATATCAGCAGGATGATGTCAGAGATCTTTTCCAGCCTCAGTGATTCTATGATTCTGTGATCTATGCTTACGCTGTCTCCTGTGTAAAACCAGACTATTCCTGTGCTGCGCAGGAGCATGCTGGTGTCTTTAGGCTCTGGGAAGCTGCCTTCCCTTCCTGGTGAGATTGCTGTAGCCCCATCAGCTTCAGTAGGACAGTACTGGAGAGTAATTGGCCCCTCACTTGGCTGCTCACCATAGCTGTTGTGACTGCTTTCTGCTGTTAGAGAATAGAAAAGGGGTTTTTTCTCCACGGTTACAGTGCACCCAGGCTTTAATGTTCGTGCTGATTACCACTGACCCAAAAAGTCTGCCTAGCATGCCTTTTATATGGAGTATATGTCAGTGAAGCTTAAAGTCTCTTCTCCTCCCCTAGGCTTCACTCTGCAGTCATGTCTTTCAGACGGCTGAAATGCCATGCCTCATTCATTGGGCTTTTTAGGGAAGCGCTTGATCTAATCACGTCTGAATATTTTAAAGGGTTGTCGATAAAGGAAGGCGAGAAGCGTGCTTTCAGAAGCACTGCATCCCTGGAAAGTGTCAGCACATCGTTTAAACCTTTCCCTCTGCTCTCTCTCGTGTTTATTCCTACTCATGGATTTCCTCTTCCTCACTGTAATGGTCAAACCCGGACTTAGAGGGGTGGGTGTCAGGAGGATGGAGCCAGGCTCTGCTCAAGGGCATCTGGGGACAGGACAAGGGGCACTGGGTGCTAGCTGGAACAGAGGAGGTTCCCTCTCAATCTCAGCAGGACCTTCTTCCCAGGGAGGGTCCCGGAGCACTGGACCAGGCTGCCCAGGGGGGCTGTGGAGTCTCCTTCTCTGCAGACGTTCCAGCCCCGCCTGGCTGTGTTCCTGTGTGACTTGGTCTGGGTGATGCTGCTGTGGCAGGGGGACTGGACTGGATGCTCTTTCAAGGGCCCTTCCCATCCCTAAGGATTCTGTGAGGTCCTCTCAGGTTTTATCTGTAGTTTGAAGTGAATTGCAGCACTGCAAAGCCATGGTGACAAAGACTGTAGCAGTCAGTGGAACAAACTGCTCCACCACCAGTCCCACAACTGATTTCCATTAGCCCATCTAATAGGGTAACGTGGAGCTTGCTGTGTGCATCTGTCACAGCTATGCCGTTGCTAAATAACAAGCTTTTTCTACAGGGCAATTGAAATGATGAGGTGCCTGATGTTTCTGTCCCCCCCGCATTGAGAATCTGAACTACTGAGATCACAGGCTGGGCTGGATGAGCTCAGAGGTCTATTCCAGCCTCAGTGCTTCTGGGATAAGAGTGGCCTTTGCTCTGTTAACTGGATGCTTTCAAGTGGTCCAGTATTAAGATGGATATTCCCAGTATAAAACTTCTTACAGCTGGGGAAGTAAAAACAAAAGAGGGTAAGGAATCATACACTCACAGTTAGGTCACAACTCCACTGCAAAAGAGATCCTGCAGGGTTGTTTAGCCTGGAGAAGAGGAGATGCAGGGAGGATCTTCTCCCTCTCTACAGCTCCCTGAAAGGATGTTGAAGTCAGGTGGAGGTTGGGCTCTTCTCCCAGGCAGCCAGTGCCAGGAGGAGAGGGCAGGGCCTGAAGCTGTCAGGGAAGGGTTAGGTTGGCTGTTAGGAAGCCCTTCCTCAAGGAAAGGGTGCTCAGAGCCTGGACTGGACTGCCCAGGGCAGTGGGGGAGTCCCCATCCGTGTCTGGAGGTGTTGAAGGACAGCCTGGCTGTGGCCCTGAGTGCCCTGCTCTGGCTGCTGTGGTGCTGCCAGGTGCCAGGCTGGGCTGGCTTAGCTCACAGGGCTTTGCCAGTCTCACTGATTCTGTGATTCTGTAAAGGAGGGCCTGTTAGTCTTGGTGCTTCTCCCCTGTGTGCAGGTGGAGTGCTTTGGTCTATGGGAGTCACCTGTGTGATGTTAGAACAAAGGTAGAGTTCCATCTCATTCTGTTCACATGTGTGAGCTCTAACATGCGACAAAATCCTACGGCTGCAAGTAACAGCAGCCAGGTATCATCTGAGCCTGGTGCAGCAGGTCAGGGTGCTAAGCAATGGAAGAGAAGAGGAATGCAGTGAGAGTATTGACCCTGGGGTGCTCCCCAAGGGTGGGAAAGATCTCCAGGTCCCAGTGCAGGCTTTCAAATGGCACATAAACCTACTGCTGCAGCTGGGCTTCAGCAGAACTCTTACATGTGCAGGGACCTGCTGCCCTTCAGGGGTAGAACATCCATCCAGAGTCTTTTCCAAACAGGCTCAGTAATATTCATGTCCTTGACTCTGCTGGGAAGGGCAAAGTGAAGTGAAGAGGGAACTAGCCACACTGCACACGTTGGCATCTTGGGGAATAAAGTTGCTTGCCTTCTTGCTGGTTTTTGTTGAGAGAGGGTGGTGTCAGGTTATTATCATCCTCCTCTTACCCTCTACACCAGCAGTTTCCAAGAGTTTGCAGGCTTTTCTCAGATTGAGTTTTAAAAGGAGATAAAGCCAAATATTTCCTGTCAATAAAGCATTCATTCTGAGAGAGAACATTCCAGAAACTAAGTGAAGTACCTGGATGGGTAGGATTCAGGCTTAAGCCTCTCCTCTGTTTTTTGTCTCCCTTGTTTAAGGAACTAGAAGAGAATTTACCATTTGTTTCCACTAGATGTGGAGCCTCTCCTGAGGGATAATGCCAGCCAGTGAGAGGGAGAAAGAAAGAGGAGCATTTAATAGATCTCCCATCTTCTCATACACAGTGGAGAAGAGCCAGCCTCCTCACTGGGTCGGCCCGGATCACCAGCAGGATTGATGAAAGCGATTGCAGCGCTGTGGCAAGATGCCACCATCTCTGTCGAGAGGCAGGATGTACTGATTGTGTTCTGTGTGCGGAGAGCTGCCTGCTCTGTGGTGGCAAGCAGGCTGCTTCACCTCTGTGTTTCTGCTTTCCATGCGTGTTTAGATCCTGAAACTCTTAGAGGAGGGGTAGTCTTTTCGTAGATACTACCTAATAGACAGTTGGAGAGTCCCTGCCATTAGTGAGTAGTTAGAACTCTTAGTATAAATCAAAATAAGTAGGCAGTGAAGGCCATTTAAGCTTCCTCTCAATCGAAGAAGGACTGGTTTGAGTTGGTGATGTGCCCATTCATCTTCACTAGGGCACATTGATGTTTATAGTCAGAAATTAGAGCTGAAGAAGCCAAGGATTTTAATAAATAATGGATGGTGCGTACTGGCTGTGGCTGTGCTCTCAAAGGAGCGTGAGGGTGGAGGGAGAACGCATGAGGAATTTTTGAAAGAGAATAGCTAAACGGAAGGTATGAAATGTCATCCTGCCTTGACACGAGTATAGCGACTGCAGCACATTTGATCCCTGTCTTCCTCAGTGCTGGCTCTCCACAGTACTTTCTCCTCAAAATAATAATGAGAGGAGAAAAAGCAGCCTGAGTGTGGTTCCTGGGCCTTTCTGACTTGCTCCTTGTGCTGTTCTCTGTGGCTGGCTATTGGAATTAAAAGAAACACTGACCTGGGATGTTTGTATGTCTTCCCTGCCTCTCCTTTCTAGTGTGGCCGTGTGTTAAGCTAGTATATTTTGGCTTGATCCTAGTGTCACTGGGAATCCATGCATCTGACTACCCTCTCTTCAGGACCGTGGATGAATTTTTGTGCTGAGATGTTAGGTGGTGATCACAGAATCACAGGATAATCCTGGTTGGAAAGGAGCTCCCAGCTCCCCCAGTCCAACCATCCCCACCCCAACACAACCCCTCAGTCCCTGAGAGACTGACAGACACAGCCTGCCCCCCTCCCTGCTGCCACTCGAGCAGGGCAGGAAGCACCATGGCTACAGGGTTCTTCAACACCTCCAGGCAGGGGGACTCCACCACCTCCCTGGGAAGGCCCTGCCAGTGCCCAACCACTCTGGCTGCAGAGAATCTCTGCCTCAGAGCCAGTCTGACCCTCCCCTGCCTCAACTGCAGAGCAGTGCCCCTGCTGCTGTCAGCAGGCACCAAGGAGCAGAGGCCAACAGCCACCCCTCCACAGCCTCCCTTCAGGGAGCTGGAGAGGGCAGGGAGGTCCCCCCTCAGCCTCCTCTATTCCAGACTCACCCTGCCCAGCTCCCTCAGCCTCTCCTCACACGACTGCTTCTCTCAACCCCTGAGGAGCTTGGTAGCTCTGCTCTGGACCCGTTCCAGCATCTCCCTGTCTTTCCTAGCATGAGGGTCCCAGAACTGAACCCAGGACTCGAGATGAGGTCTCCCAAGGGCTGAGTCCAAGTGCATGAGAACTCCCCTTCTCCTGCTGACCCCAGATACACATAGACATTGCATCTCTCCTTGTGTTGACGGAGGGAACCTAATGGAGATGTAGAGAAATCTCTCTGATTATGCAAAACCATCCTTCTGGAGTAAACGTAGTGTGACCTGAACATCTGCAGTTTGAAACCAGGGCAGTGGATGGGTTCACCAGTGCTGTAGGAGGCTTTGAACATTTTATCCAGCATAGTCTTGAATCAAAAGCATCTTCAGAGAATGCCCTGAATATTTCTAAAGAGAATAAACACAGGATCTGAATCACCTTTACCTGCTCAGCCCTTAGCTGGTAGCCACGGACGTGAGTGCTGAGAGAGAGGGAAACAGAAATGTGTGGGAGGGGAGTCAGAATCCTCCAAACACCCTGAGGGAATCCGAGCTTCTCCAGATGACCTAGCCCCTGTGAACCTCAATATCGTTGAGCTTTAGACTGTCTGGCAGCTTCTCTTATAAAAAAACACCACCACCAGACCAAACCCAACAAAAACAAACAACAACCAACCACAAGTTACATGAAATCCTTGTGAGTGATGGTTTCATTATTCAGCTCCAGAGGATAAACTTCCTCCAGGCTTCATTTGAAGGGCAGATTTCTCCTCTATGAGAAGTCGAGGCCCTGGCTGGAGTCTCTCCCTGTAGCTGGCCTCAAGAATGAATTCTCTTTGTTGGTTCTCTCGTGTGCTCCTCTGAATTACTTCTTTAATTTCTCTCCTTAAGCTCTGTGTTTTGTTGTGGCTGGGTTTGGTTTCTCAGATCTCTTCATGTGGATTCCAGCACTGCTTTCCTTACACCTCAACGTGCACTTGGTTTCTCTGTGGGTGCCTGCGTGAGCGCCTACTCCTCTTGGTGTTCATGAGTCCTTGGCCAAGGGAAAGCAAGTGGAGTGCAGGGACTGTGAATGGTCAAGTGGGAGGGGAAGGAGCCAAGCAGAAAGCTGACTGCAGGATACAGCTTGCCAGCTCCACTCAGTTTGCCAGCCCCTCTGTGAGCCAGATAAGAGAATGGGAGTCCCTGCAAGGTGCTCCAGGGTCTCACCTACGAATAAGATGGAGGATGGAGCCAGGCTCTGCTCAAGGGCATCTGGGGATAGGACAAGGGGCACTGGGTGCCAGCTGGAACAGAGGAGGTTCCCTCTCACTCTCAGCAGGACCTTCTTCCCAGGGAGGGTCCCGGAGCCCTGGACCAGGCTGCCCAGGGGGGCTGTGGAGTCTCCTTCTCTGCAGACGTTCCAGCCCCGCCTGGCTGTGTTCCTGTGCCACTGGGTCTGGGGGATCCTGCTGTGGCAGGGGGATTGGACTGCATGATCTTTTGAGGTCCCTTCCGATCCATAAGGATTCTGTGATTCTATGAAATGGTGCTGGCAGTGGGTGTTCATGCACTCCTTAGCCTTTGGTTAAGGGAAGGTGGAGGTTATGGGATCCCTCAGCTAACGTGCTGCCTTTCAGTGGGCATGCAGTGGAAGACACTCAACTCTCATCACCCAACTCTATACCAATGCCAGTCTTTCTAGCAGAAGTGGATTGGTCTTGATTTCCTTTCTTTGAGGTAATCCTGGTTCTATTCCTTCCATATCCCATTGCTTTGTGCTGAGGGGTGCCTGAATGAGCTGATAAATAAGCAAATATGTCTGAAAAAGGAAGAGGAGGAGGAGGAGGAGGGGGAAAGTCCAGTCCAGAGCTTCATAAACTTCAATGCCACGTTAACCAGCTTCTCTCCTATAGCAGACCTGCTACACTATCACAGTCCTTTAATGTTTAATTCACTTTGATTTGCACTGCAGAAATATCAAGTGTTTCTGCAGGCATCTAAGGGGCACTGCTGGGAATAAAACTCTACAAGACCTTCAGAGAAATTAAGAAAGGGACACTTTATTGGTTTTTATTCCGGTCCTGCAGTTCTGCTTTGCGAGCCTGTTGTTAACCCCTCTGTTTAAATGAGGATGTGGGGCAGATTGATTTGAATACCGTGGCCTGGTTTCTGTGCGTGACCTGTGGAGGCTGTCTGCAGCAAGATTAGAAAAACAAGCAAATGTTTAATTCTACCCGAGTGAGTGGAAACGGTTCCAAGGCCCTGCTGCTGTTAGAGAACGAGACTGCTGCGAAATAAGAGTGTATTGAAAGGCGCTCATCGGGGAGAAGAGTCTTGATCAGCTCTTCTGTTCCTGCTAACTTCAGCCCTCTAAGACTTAGAATCGTAGAATCATAGAAGCATAGAATCATAGAATCATAGAATTATAGAAGCATAGAACCATAGAATCATAGAACCATAGAGCCATAGAACCATAGAATTATATAATCATAGATGCATAGAACCATAGAATCATAGAACCATAGAAGCATAGAACCATAGAAGCATAGAACCATAGAAGCATAGAATTATAGAAGCATAGAATTATAGAAGCATAGAATTATAGAAGCATAGAATCATAGAATTATAGAATCATAGGACCATAGAATCATAGAACCATAGAGCCATAGAACCATAGAACCATAGACTCATCATAGAATAGATGCATTTCATCAGGAATCATTAGAAAAATTAACTAAACCATTAACTCTGTCAAAAAGGTGGTCAAATATGAACAAATTGTGCCACAGAGACTCCGTGGACTGTCTCCAGTGCAGCTCTAGGCTCCAGTCCTTTCTGCATTGCTGTGACAGTATAAAGGGTTTGAAGTACTGCATCCAGCTCTGGAGCCCCCAGCACAGGAAGGAGATGGAGCTGTGGGAACGTGTTCAGAGGCGGGCCACGAGGGTGAGGGGAGGGCTGGGGCACCTCTGCTATGGGGACAGGCTGAGAGAGCTGGGGCTGTTCAGCCTGGAGGAGACTCTGGGGAGATCTAGGGGGACTCAGCTTACTGAGCATGGTGAGTTCAGGTTGGTGGTCAGACCGGATGATCGTGTAGGACTCTTCCAACCTTAATGATCCTCCTTTGCCTGAGCAATGCAGCAGTAGCACCTCTTGGACCCAGAGGAACAGCTCCAGGTACCACCTGCAGCATGTGGCACGCGCTCCTCTGAAAACCCCCGTGCTACGGGAACCGATCGGCAAATCCTAGCCGGTAGGAAGTAAAATGAAGACCAACTAACCACAGAATTACTATAATTCACCCCGTTTCGTTCCAGGCTCTCTCACAGCCATGGTGGTGCCGGCAGACCGCGGCAGTACACGTGCAAATAGCGACGGTAGTAATTTGCAAGTGCAATTAGCCGTTTTTGTGAGTGCAATCAACAGTAATTGCAGGAGCCTAACTTCTGTGCTTCGCTGTTTTTAATCTTCAGAGCAAAGACTAATTAAACATTAATAATAACATTAACAGCAAAATTAACGGAGATAGAGTTGAGACCGTGAATTAGTTGCTTCGCTGCAAGCCGCAGCAGCGCGACAGAGCACCGAATGCACGTGGGGCACAAAAAGGCAGTGCGCTGCATTCTCCTTGGCTTCTCCCCCACACAGCTGCTTCAGCGCCGGGCTGCTGTCACAGCAGTAGCAGCAGACAGACTTAAGCTCGACTGCGTGAGGATTAGGGCTCTGTGTGGTGAAATGGAGTCAGCACGTGCTATAAGATGGCATGGAATGCGGGAAGTGGTTCTCGGGTTCCCGTTGGTTATGATGCGGTCTGAGTGGATGCAGTGCTTTGCTGTAGGGAATGTAGACCTGTTCCTAGTGGTTTACCAGCACCAGGACAACAGCCTGGCCATGAAATGGTCCAAAGACACTAGCCCAAATACAGAATCCTAGAAACATCAAGGTTGGAAGAGATCTACGAGGTCATCCAGTCCATCCATCAAAATCTAGATGTTGGAAGGCTTCTAGAGGAAAAGAAGCTCTGTGGAGGTTTAGGGCATGGGGTAAAGAGGAGATTGGAAGCTGTTCCAAGAGTTAGGATCTCAGGGAGCGACAGGACTAGGGGGAANGATCCTGCTGTGGCAGGGGGATGGACTGGATGGTCTTTCCAGGTCCCTTCCAATCCATAGTGTTCTGTGACTCTGTGAGTTGTGAGTGCTACCGAAAAGGCACAGAGCTGAGAGTGGGAGAACACTGCAGCTGTAATAACCAATCCTAAATGCCTGTGCTTGTTCACAAGCACAGGAAGTAGCTTTTTAATTTCATATCTTGCCACACAAAGGGTGTATACAGTATGGTACGAGGATGTTGGGTGGTTCTGGATGGCTTTCTGCTCTTTGCTTCCCTGTGCTGCCGCTCTGTTACTTTGTCTGCAGACAGGAGGAGGCAAAATAGAATCACTGAATTATTGAGGCTGGCAGAGCCCTCTGAGCCCATCCAGCCCAGCCTGGGACCTGACAGCACCACAGCAGCCAGAGCAGGGCACTCAGGGCCACAGCCAGGCTGTCCTTCAACACCTCCAGACACGGATGGGGACTCCCCCACTGCCCTGGGCAGTCCAGTCCAGGCTCTGAGCACCCTTTCCCTGAGGAAGGGCTTCCTGACAGCCAACCTCACCCTCTCCTGGTGCAGCTTCAGGCCCTGCCCTCTCATCCTGGCTCTAGTTGCCGGTGAGAAGAGCCTGACCCCCATGTGTGTGCAACTTCTCTTAACACACTAACAGCATGGGAGATCTATTAACCCCATCCACGTCTTTAAACCTAGAATTTCAGTTTCTATGTGTCCAGTGGCCACCTTTGTAGCCTTCAGGTTCGTTATGCTGTTTAATTAACCCTTTCCATCCATATGCTTGGGATTATGGCTTTAATTTCTGCCAGTCAACGTTGCTCAGAACAAACTGACCCCGTCCCTGGGCATTTACTTCAGGAGGGACAAAGGATCCGTAGTGTGTGGAGTGACTAAAGAAAGGAAAACTAAGAAAACTCTGGGCTCAAGCTGTAAAATGAAACTGCAGAGGAGCGAGACGAAGGCATAGAAATAGTCTTCCTTAATAGCACGCTGTCATGGTTGAAGAAGCTGTCACGACTCAATCACGGGCTGAGATGGCTGCTTTATCGGGCGCGAAGCTCCATTTATCATCCTTTCTGTGGAAGGATAGAAGCCGTGTAGATGGGTGGGTGTCCTGTGAGGTCAAACACACGGGCTGCTGCTGGACTTTTATGAGTTGCTGGAAATAGCTTGTCAAGAGTCTAGATGGGGTCTACTTACAAGTGGTTTTCGTCAGGGTTTAGTGTCGGGGTCTGTTCTCTGTAATAGATCCTTCTGCAGAGGGGTCTAGACAGGCTGAAGCAATGGGCTGAGGTTAATTCTGTGAGGCTGGACACAGCCATGTGCTGGGTCCTGACAACCCCAGCGTAGGCTGCTGACTGGGAGAGGTGTGGTGGGAAAGCTGCTCCATGGAAAAGGACCTCAGGGTGTTGGTTCATAGTCACAGAATCATAGAGTGTTAGGGACTGGAAGGGACCTCAGAAGATCATCCAGTCTGATCCAGGTCTTGTTAGACCAGAGTCCAGGGAGATAATCTCTCTATTCCTGCTAGCCACACTACTTCTAAAACAAACCAGGATGCCATTGGCCTTCTTGAACTGGGCACACCTCTGGCTCATGTTCTGCTGGCTGTGAGAGAATCCAGTGCAGAGCCACAAAGATGATGAAGGGAAAGAGCATCTCCCTGATGAGGAAAGGCTGGAGGAACTGGAGCTCTTGAGCTTGGAAAGATGGAGCTTGAGGGATGATCCCATGACTCTGGAAAGGATGGATGTCAGGAGGAAGGAGCCAGGCTCTGCTCAGGGGCACCCAATGCTAGGACAAGGGGCACCGGGTGTCAGCTGGAACAGAGGAGGTTCCACATCCAGAGGAGAAGCAACTTCTTCCCAGTGAGGGTGCCCGAGCCCTGGCAGGGGCTGCCCAGGGGGGTTGTGGAGTCTCCTTCTCTGCAGACGTTCCAGCCCCGCCTGGCCGTGTTCCTGTGCCACTGGGTCTGGGTGATCCTGCTGTGGCAGGGGGACTGGACTGGATGCTCTTTCCAGATCCCTTCCGATCCTCACAGTCTGTGGTTCTGTGATATTCACAGAATTCCCGTTGTGGCAGTGCAGTGCTGATGACTGGTGGGAAGGAATCCTGACTGGTTGGGCGGTTGTTTTGGCAGCCCGGGAGATGTGCTTTTGTAATCCCCCCTGCCTCATGCCATATTTTTATAACCTCTTAAGTAATTTCTTTCAATCTGTTGCTCCCAGACTGAGGTTCAGTATGAACTCATGAAGGTGCTGGCATTTACTCTTTCACTTAGCTGGTGGGGAGTAGAGCATCAGCATTTTGCTCCTCCTTTACTCACCTTCCTTCTCTTCAGCAGTTGTTTCCTACTGCCCTTTCTTCTTGTTCCCTCGGCCCATTACACCACCTGCATTGTGAAGCAGTCTGGTTGACGACTGTCACTACCCGATCCCACGAGAAGCTTGCCTGGCATGGCAGAGCCAGCTCTCCCCATCACAGATGTTCTTAAAAGGAAGCTGGTGGAGTGAATTCACTAGACTCTCCATTTCACAGTGGAAGAGACACCAGGACTGCGTTGCCTTCCCTAAGATGTTGCAGAGCTGGGCTGAACTCATGAATGAAGAGTTCTCAGATGGATTTGCTTGCCAGGTTGGGAGGAGGCGAGCGGTAATCCTGTGCAGGGAGACTTGGCCGGCTTTAAGGGTGTTGCTGTGTGCTGCTATCGGTTCATGCTACTTTTGGCAAACGCTCTCCTGCGCTGGACTGAGTCACGATTGCAGATCGCTGTCTGGGCTTGAGTACTGTGGCATTTCCTGTCTGTCTTCTTGGAAGCAGGAGGAGTTTGTGGCGTATTCCCATTCTCAGATCTCATCTACCGCTGCCTGGGTGATCTGCTTGGGTTTTATTCATTTACATCCATGTGATCAAAACCTACGGAGAGACTGGATCGGCTGACAGCTTCGGGAGGAGTCAGGGAGAAGGGTGACTGCCTATGCAAGCAGGACATACATTCCCTATCTTGGTGGATCAGAGAGGTGGGAATGAAACCAAGGGGAAAATATCCCTTGTAATATACGTGCTGTGAGAATGCAGAGCCTTTGAGATCAAGCAAGACATCCACAAGTGATCTGAAAAGCAGACTGAAGATTAGGGAAGGAAACAAGTCATTTTAAGCTTTGGCTTTCACTGAAAGGAATGCTCTGTAGACCTTCCACCTTGCTGCAGGAGTGAGAGAGAATCACAGAATGATTGAGGCTGGCAAAGCCCTCTGAGCTCCTCCAGCCCAGCCTGGCACCTGGCAGCACCACAGCAGCCAGAGCAGGGCACTCAGGGCCACAGCCAGGCTGTCCTTCAACACCTCCAGACACGGATGGGGACTCCCCCACTGCCCTGGGCAGTCCAGTCCAGGCTCTGAGCACCCTTTCCCTGAGGAAGGGCTTCCTGACATCCAACCTCACCCTCCCCTGGCAGCTTCAGGCCCTGCTCTCTCATCTTGGCTCTAGTTTCTTAGGAAAACAGCCTGACCCTCACCTGATTACAACTTAGCTTCAGGTAGTTACAGACAATAATAAGGACCCCCTGAGTCTCCTCTTCTCCAGGCTGAACACCCCCAGCTCCCTCAGCCTCTCCTCATCAGCCTTTCCCTCCAGTCCCTTCCCCAGCTTTGTTGCTCCTCTGGACCTGCTCCAGCCCCTCAATCTCTTTCTTGAAATGAGCGGTCCTGAACTTTTCCCAGTACTTGAGATGAGGCCAGGCGGGTCTGGAACGTCTGCAGAGAAGGAGACTCCACACCCCCCCTGGGCAGCCCCCCCCTTGCCCTGTCACCCTCACTGGGAAAAATTTATAGAATCAGTCAGGGTTGGAGGAGAGGATCATCCAGTTCCAACCCTTTTGCCATGTCCAGCTGGAGTCCTCTGTGATGAGAGCCCATTACCTTTCCTCTGAGTGCAGCGATCATGTTAGCTTCCACTCAGTCACCTCCAGGAGCTTGGGCCGTAGGAGCAAAACACTCTGTGCAATTGAGTTACCTGGTGTGGTTACTCGGTTTCCCTGAGAGCGACCAGTTTGATCAGTAACGTGGTCTTTACCAGGCTCACACTGAACTCTGTTATTATTATTTTGCATCTGATAGGTCTATAAAAATCATAGTTTCTGAGTACAAAGATGACTGGATTCTTCGGGGTGTTCATTCCCTTGCCAACAGCTCAAACAACAGGGTGGAGTTACTGCCGCTGCCAGTATCAGGCCAGTTAACTTCAGCTTCTCCTGTCCTGCGTGGAAAAGCTTAAGGGGTGGCTCTAGCTGTAGCTTGAGCGAAGATGTTCTTCTCCACCCCTGTCTGGAGGGCTCTGTGGGAAGGAGTGTTTTATGACAATGCCTTGAATTTATTTGTTGTTTTAGAGATTATCTTGTGCTGAGAGGCTCTGCAGCCCGCTCTGGGTTCTTCTGCACTGCCAGTCCCTCCGGCCTCTCTTTTTCCTGCTGATATTTTATGTTCTTCTTGTTGTTGCCTGCTCTGGCTGATGTGGCTCTGCAATTTTGCTGTTCTTTTACCCTCACTGCCCTTCCCTTCACTTGTGTTTTCTCCCCCTGATATATTGCAGTTTCCAGCACAGCAGGAAGAGAAGATGGAGAGATTATTTACCCTGTGATAGTGAGACTGTATCTGGAGTGTTGTGTCCAGTTCTGGGCCCCTCAGTTCCAGAAGGACACAGAGGTGCTGGAGGGTGTCCAGCGTAGAGCAACGAAGATGTTGAGGGAAGTAGAGCAGCTCCCTGATGAGGAAAGGCTGAGGGAGCTGGGGCTCTTGAGCTGGGAGAAGAGGAGGCTGAGGGGGGACCTCATTCCTGTCTAGAAATCTGTGAGAGGTGGGTGTCAGGAGGATGGAGCCAGGCTCTGCTCAAGGGCATCTGGGGACAGGACAAGGGGCACTGGGTGCCAGCTGGAACAGAGGAGGTTCCCTCTCAATCTCAGCAGGACCTTCTTCCCAGGGAGGGTCCCAGAGCACTGGACCAGGCTGCCCAGGGGGGTTGTGGAGTCTCCTTCTCTGGAGACATTTGAAACCCACCTGGACTTGGTCTGGGTGATCCTGCTGTGGCAGGGGGATTGGACTGGATGATCTTTCAAGGTCCCTTCCGATCCCTAAGGATTCTATGATTAAGCAAGATAATCTCAATTAAACCCCATAAACCTCTCCAAGCCAGACTGCCTGGCTCAGGATGTAGAACCTTACTTTCCAAGTGACTGGTGTTGCCTGTGAAGCCTCCGATGAGGTGGGTGGGTGGTCTTGTCTGGATAATCAGCAGAAAAATTGGTGATTTTTACGCATTCCCCACAGTTGCCATCTGGCAGCTCCTTTCAGGGGATGCCAGGATTGAAATGGGGCATTCATAACTTCTCAGCCTGTTGAAACACAGCCTTCCGAGGGACTCTTGTGCCTGCTGATAGGCAGACAACTCCAGTGCTGCTCTTGACAGAGTGGTTTGCTCATGCTTTGTGCACCCTGCTTTAGCAGCCACTTCTCTTTGGTGCAGAGAACGCGAGCTCACGGATGTCCCCCAGCAAACCATTACAGTGATAATGAGAGCCTAGCAGAGAAGCTTTGCTGCTCTCTGCCTGTTCGTTCTTAGACTGTGGGGTGGAATGCAGGCTGAGTGGAGTAAAACCCACCAGGGCTGCGAGCCCACTGCTTTGGAGGCCATCAGAGTGAGGGCTCCCCACCGCCTGTGCTCCTCAGCACCTTTGCCTGCTGGCTGTGGGACAGCTGCAGCTGCATAAGGAAGAGCATGTTAAGATGTTGAGTTACGTAGGGACTGCGATGCAGAGCAGGAGGCAGGACAAAGGGCCAAGACAGAGAATACTTACACAAACCTGCTTGCAAGCTGTGGGCTTTTTGGGCGTATGGTTTCTTCTCACGGGGTTTTGAAAGCAGCAGTCTGGAAGTGGCATCATCTCTGTATAGAATAATTTGTACTGGATGGGGTCTGTAAAGATCCAGTCCCCCTGACATGAGCAGGCACATCCTCCATGTGACCAGGTTACTCAAAGCTCCATCCAACCACACCTTGAATGCTTCCAGGGATGGGGCATCCACAGCTTCTCTGGGTGACCTGTTCCAATGCCTCCCCACTCTCAGACAAAAGACTTTCTTCCCTATAACTAATTAAATCAACCCTCTTTCAGTTTAGGGCTATTACCCCATGTCCTGTCTCTACAGGGCCTTGTGAAAAATCCCTCTTCAGGTACTGGAAGCCACTAAAAGATCTTCCTGGAGCCTTCTCTTCTCCAGGCTGAACAACCCCAGCTCTCTCAGCCCTTCACAGCAGAGGTGCTTTAGCCCTCTATTCATCTTTTTGCCCCTCCTCTGGACCTCCTCCAGCAGGTTCATGTCTTCCCTCTGCTGAGTGCTCCAGAGTGGGACACAGAGCTCCAGGCAGGGGGTCATGAAAGCAGAGTAAAAGGGGAGAATAAATTCCCTCAACCTGTTGGCCACACTTCTCCTGATGCTGCCCAGGATACGGCTGTGAGGACACACTGCCAGCTCACATCCAGCTTCTCATCCACCAGTACCCTGAAGTCCTTCTCTGCAGGGCTTCATCCCCCAGCCTGTATTGGTTATGAGAATTACTGTGACCCAGGGGCAGGACCTTGTTGACCCTTACAAAGTTCCTATGGGTTGAACGTGGATACTTGAGTGGTCGTATAGAGGCATTTCTACCGTTAGAGGTACTTGCATCACAGAGGAGCAATCAGTTCCTGGGTTGAGAAGTGTTTTCTATCCGTATAACTACACCTGTGTGCTACTGCTCTCATTTTGCAGGTATAAAATCACCCCCTCAGCAGAAGCAGTCAACAGTTACGGAGTCTTTGGGTAGAGCAAGTCTTGGAGGAATTAAAACCTAGAGGGACTGGCTTAGCTAGAACCATCAAGTTCTTTAAAGTAGGACATCTGATTGTTGCCTGAGGCAGTTAAGTGAGCTGATTACCTTTCAGGTTAAAGTAGGTTAAGATTGGTTGAGGGTTAGATTGGATCTTAGGAAGAAGCTCTGTGCTGAGAGAGTGGTTGGGCACTGGACCAGGCTGCCCAGGGAGAGGGTGGAGTCCCCATCCCTGGAGGGCTTTAAATACCGAGTAGCTCCAGCACTTGAGGTCTAGAGGTTGGGGAGCTGTTGGGATGAGGGCTGGACTTGGTGATCCTGCAGGTTCTTTCCAGCCACGAGGATTCTATGATTCTATATTTATCTTCTTCTAAATGCTGACTCTCCATCTGAGCATCAATCTTCCCCGTTGTTACGGGCTCCAAGAGTAAGGCATTGCTGTTAATGTTTGACTTTGTTATGTGGGAATGAATATTTATTCCAGAGAGCATCTCAAAGAAGCCCACTCATGTCTGACCATCCTCTCTCAGCTGCGAAGCGAGCGAGCGGTATCCCAAAAGGAAAAGAGTTCACTGCCTCCTCAGAGCTGCTCCGTGTGACCTTTGAAAGGAAATAGCCAAGAAACTCCAAGCTTTTTGAAAGCCAGCTTGTTAATCTTTTAACAAACTCTTTGGTTTGGTAAAGTTAATGTTTGGTAAACTGAGGAGCCCAGTTAACTGCTTCATCCTTTAACTTGGGTGGAGGAGGACCGCACCACCTGCGGTCTTCAGAGCCTGCTGGGACTCAACTGAAATGCAGCCAAGTCCTCAACTGGATTGGAATCGATAGCTGTCTGCCTGCCACAGCCCCAGGTTCCCAGCCTGCAAAACAGCCATAAATCACAGCAGGCGGCTTCACTTGAGCACCCTGATGCTCCTAGGCCCAGAGTACTGTGAGGACACAAGCCTAGTTAGCATAAATCCTGCTGAGGCAAATGTGTGACAAGACGATGCAGCTGTGCTCTGGGGATGATGCAGGACCAGCTTCCCTCAAAGGCTGCAGGTGTTGGGCTCAGGATCCCGCTAGGGCAGCTCTGGAGGAGGAGGGGGAGCAGTAGCAGTGCCAGAAGCAGTAAAACAAGTACTAACCTGTTGGAGGAAACGAGGCAGCCTGTTTCTTGAGGTTGTTATGCTCAGCTCTAAAACTGAAGTGGCCCTGTTTCACATGGATTGCTTTAGCCTTTACGGGTTTTCAAGCACGTTGTATGTGTGCAGAGCTCATAGCTGTGTTTGTTCTGTCTATGAGTGCATCAGAGGGTAGGCATGCAGTCCTACAAACACAGGGATGGACACTTCCCCCAGCCCTCATCGCTCTTTCTGGCCTTGTTTTCCTTTTTGAACTTCTCTGAGCACACGGGATCCGTTCCCCTCCATCGGGCTTTGAAGGCAAGGCTCAGCTTTGCTGTTGATCCCTGCATGGGGTCCAAAGTGATTGCTATTGCTGCCGCTGCTTGTGTGTACTGGAGAATATGAGCTGCAACAGGAGGTGATGGGGGCATTTTGCACAGATAATTCAGTTTAATGAAACACCATCTTAAAGCTGCAGGTGGGGTGCTCTTTAGGACTTTTGCTTTGCCTGAGCCAAGATAATTACAGTGCTTGGTGGGTGAAGAGCCACCAGAGAGTGGGGAGAGCCTGGACTGGGTTGCCCAGGGAGGTGGTTGGGGCCCCGTCCCTGGAGGTGTTTAAGGCCGGGCTGGATGAGGCTCTGGCCAGCCTGCTCTAGGGTGGGGGGTCCCTGCCCATGGCAGGGGGGTTGGAACTGGGTGATCCTGTGGACTCCAACCCTGACTGATTCTATGGCTTCTTCCTAGGAAGGGTGATGGGGCGCTGCAGGGGACTGCCTGGGAGGGTTTGTGGGATCTTCTTCTCTGGAGACGTTTGAAACCCTCCTGGACTTGATCTGGGTGATCCTGCTGTGGCAGGGGGACTGGACTGGAGGATCTTTCCAGGTCCCTTCTGATCCGTAAGGGTTCTATGATTCTATCACCAAGAGGAAGCCTTGTTCCGTTAGGTCATCCAGAAAATGAGATCGACTGTGCTCAGTGGGGTTTCTTCATCAAAATAGGAGCAGACCAGTGGCCCCTGATGTGGGGGATAGTGTCGTCTGGGAGGTTTATTGTCTTACTTCTTGTTTTGTTGCTGTTTTTTTTGACTAAGGCTCAAGTGTCAGTTGCTATTGTTTTGGTTGGTGCCTCCAAACACCCTTTCAGGGTTCCCAGTGAGCCAGTGTCCCTGAACCAGGACTGTAACAGTCTTGCTCCATTAGCTGTTCCTGTTTGCTGAGGAGTTAATGTAAATGAGAGCAATCAGGAGGAGGAAAGCGAGGGGAATTCATCTCTTCCTCCTGTTACAGCTCTGCCCAGCACTACATATTTTATTGTAAGTCCAGCACTAAGGGAGATTGATAATATAAGATGAAAGGTTCGTGTGATCTCATGGCTGGTAATAATGACTGAGGGACCACTTATTTCCTCCCACTGTGCTCCCAGTCTCAATCCCATTGTGAAAGCTTTTAACCACAGAGCATTGTTTAAAGCCCACAGGTCTGGGGTTCTTTACAAGGCTGTTTCTGTGGTGCAGCTTGGTCTGATTGAAACCACATTTTTCTATGTGTCAAAACCAGTTCAGCAGTTAAAAAGAAATCATGGGATCGATTGGATCATGTTTCCTAAGTGGATGTCACCGGCTAATTCCTTTGTTATACCATTTAGCTACACAAGATTAAGTGGGTGGTTACTATTAAGCGGTTACATCTGGATCCTATTAATTCACACATTCTGGCACTGCTTTTTGACTAATATCTTGTCAAATAGGCTAGGATTTCAAAACTCTCTAAGGCAACGAACTGCAGGGACCCTTCGTTTCCAAAGCAAAACCTTGTCTCCTCAGGGGTCCACAGGTTAGGGTAGTGTTGACATCCCAGTGACTTCTGTTTCTTTACAAAATGGTTTGCAGAACAAAGTACCTTTTACCCCCTCATTAGGCTTCCTGCAGTGCAAAACAAGGAATATATATGGTTTGCAGAGAGCTGAGGATGATAAAGGGGGCTTCAGCATCTCCTCTTGTCCTCTGGTACTCTCCTCGAGGAGCAAAACGCTCACCTTATTTCTTCTGTATCAGGCTCCTTGTCTTTCTGTCACTGTATGCATCATCATCTTTGATGGGTATTGGGTTGATTTTTACTGTTACAGCCTACAAGAAGCCTTTATTTTCACTGCTCTCCTCCCTTCTGACAAGTAGTGGAGCCTATTTGAAAGTGCTCCCATCCTTGGATCCAAGGTGGGCAGAAGCAGAGATGCTGTGAAGCTACAGTGCAGTTTGAGGGACACCCACCCTGTTCTTGCAGCCCTTGCTTTCTGCTGGGCTCTTTTCACATGGGTTGGCCAGAGGCCTCTGTTTCATAGATTCATAGATTGATAGACTGGTTCAGGCTAGAAGGGACCTTGAAGATCATCTTGTTCTACCCCCCCCTGCCATGAGCAGGGACACTCCCCACCAGACCAGGGTGCTTAAGACCCCAGCCAGTCTGGCCTTGAACACTGCCAGGGAGGAGAGGGGGCAGCCACAACCTCCCTGGGCAACCTGGTCCAGGGTCTCAGCACCTTCCTGGTGAAGAGCTTCCTCCTGACTTCCAGTCTCAACCTCCCCTCTTCCAGCTGGAAACCATTCCCCCTGCTCCTACCACTCCAAGCCCTTGGAAACAGCCCCTACCCAGCTCTTGCAGCTCTTTGTGGTGGGAGGACAGCACTTCTTTGGAAAGGCAAGAGGAGGAAAGGCATCTCATTCAGGGTGAGGAGCAGCTCAGGTGTGAGTATCTCACAGTCCTGATACCTGGCACCTCTGCAAGGTCAGACTGGAGCATGAGCTCTGCCTCTGCCGTGATGCTGCTGCCAAAAACTCCATGTCAGCAAAAGGGAGATCTTGCAGCTTCTTGGTAGTGGATGGGAGGAGACAGCTGAGTGGATCAGGGGAGTGAAATGATACTGGCTCAGGAGAATCATAGAATCCATAGGGATGGGAAGGGACCTGGAAAGATCATCCAGTTCAATCCCTCTGACACAGCAGGATCACCCAGACCAAGTCGCACAGGACATGGATCAATTCAGGAGTGAAGGAGAAGGTAAAGGTCGCTGCCTGTTTCATCAGAAGAGTCTCAGATGTTCAAAACAGTAGGAGCTATTGACCTATAACACAACATGAGTTTCTTGAGCCTTTCTTTCCCCTGGAACATCCATAAAGTCCTGCTTTGCTGGTGCTTGTGAATGTGTTTGATTTGTAAAACCAAAAGAATGCAACACCACAACCCCAAACAGAGTCTCCCTCTAACTACTCCATCTCCCAGACACTGGCAGCATCTCCAGGGAGGAGCGCTGTCTTCTCTGGTAGCTGTAAAACAAGTGGTTTGTGGAAGGCATGGCCCTAAAACCTGCGGTGAGAACACGCTCCCTGTGCTCTGGCCTCTTCTGATTTGCTCTGGTTTCGTTCTTTTTTGAGATGCTTGTGTGGCTGGGGTATGAGCACGCCTTGCAGAGCCAGGGCAGAGCTCTTTTTCTCCTCGTGGCTGGTTCTTTAAAGCAGAGCTCCCACCAGCACTCCTCTTGCCTCCTACCCAGCAATTCTTCAGAAGGGAGCCTTTCTTTTCCCTTTCTCTCTGGATTTTTGGTAAACAGACCGTGTTGCAACAGAACAAGGCAGTGACAGTCAAAACTTCCTCCTTTCCAGTCTGTAAACATTTCCTGGAACAATATGCTCGGCTTTGAAATCCTTTCCAAGGAGTATCTGAGGACCTCCCTCTCTCTTTCTGTGAGTCACTTGATCAGAGCATCGTTCCCTTTCCTTCTACTCAAGCCACTTCCAGGCAACCTTGTTCAAGCAGTAAGGATTTAGTATTAAGGGAAATTGCTGCCAGGCTACCCGTTCCTGTGGGTCATGCAGCTGGTCACCGGCTGCTGGAGCTTCTTGGGAGTCTTTGGGCTCCAGTCCCAGGTTACAGGCTCTTGGAGGAGGAATTGTGGCGTGATTGTCAGAAGGATAAAGTTCATGGGCATGAGACAGCAGGCTGTGCTTGCTTTATTGACTTCTCCTTCTAAAAGAAGGCAGTTAGCTGTTTGCTTCCTCTACCCTGCTGGTAATCTATTACATATTAGGCCTGACTTCACTGGGTAGCAGAACTGAAAGCTGCAGGGACATCTAAATGGTATGAAGTCATGTTTGGAGTGCCCTGCCATGGGTTTGTGCCAAGGGCAAGGACCACAGAATCCCAGAACAATTCTGGTTAGAAAGGAGCTCCTAGATCCCAAGTCCAACCATCCCCACCCCAACCAAACCCCTCAGTCCCTGAGAGACTGACAGACACAGCCTGACCCCCTCCCTGCTGCCACTCGAGCAGGGTGGGAAGCACCATGGCTACAGGGTTCTTCAACACCTCCAGGCAGGGGGACTCCACCACCTCCCTGGGAAGGCCCTGCCAGTGCCCAACCACTCTGGCTGCAGAGAATCTCTGCCTCAGAGCCAGTCTGACCCTCCCCTGCCTCAACTGCAGAGCAGTGCCCCTGCTGCTGTCAGCAGGCACCAAGGAGCAGAGGCCAACAGCCACCCCTCCACAGCCTCCCTGCAGGGAGCTGGAGAGGGCAGGGAGGTCCCCCCTCAGCCTCCTCTTCTCCAAAGTCAAGAGCCCCAGCTCCCTCAGCCTTTCCTCAGCAGGGAGATGCTCCCCTCCCTTCATCATCTCTGTCACTCTGCACAGCTCTGTGTCCTTCTGGAACTGAGGGATCCAGAACTGGACACAAGACTCCGGCCAGGGTGTCACCAGAGCAGAGTAGAGGGGGAGGAGACCCTCTCTGGATCTCCTATCCACCCCAGGCTGCCACAGGCCTTCTTGGCCACGAGGGCCCATGGCTGGCTCCTGGCCATCCCACTGACCATCAGTACCCCCAGATCCCTTTCTCCTACACTCTCTCCAGCAGGAGAGCCACGGCTCTGCTTCCCAGTCCAATTAAGAGAGAGAACAGCATTTTTCTCCTGTATTTTTGTTTCAAGGTGGTTGGTTGGAAGATTTTCCTTCTCCTGATGGTTTGAAGGCTCGTGGGGTTTGGTTGTATGATTAATTATGTGTTAAGATGCTTAGAGCCTTCAAGAAGCATGCGATTATTATTTATTCAAGTCAGAATACCAGTAACGATAATGAAGTGGAGCTTAAAATAATCATGGAAGAAAAAGCAGAGAACATTTTCTGCTGAACACAAGCAGTTTTGTATCGGGCTGAGACTGCGTGCAAGAGAACAACTTGAAAGGGAGCTTACCCACCGATCTCCCAGAGGACTCAAGTCGCTTCAGATCAAGACACAGCGAGATGGAAAGTGAGGCAGAGAGGGAAGAGGCCATCCTGTGGCTGATGCAGAGCTGGAGGTTGACTCTGGGAGCCCCTGTTACTCTAACCAAGCACCTCTGACATTGCTCCCTACCGTGTTCTCAGGTCTGCTGGATGGAAGAGCACAGTCAAAAGGGTTTCTCATGTTATTCTGCAGAGCTTTGCTATGACCTTCATCTTTAAAGGTTAAAAGAACCCAACAGAGCCAACTCATCGCCCGTTAGCAGTCTTATTCTTCTTCCCATACAGACTGAGTGAAATCACTCCCTCCTTTTTGCAGGGTGTGACTGAATAGCAGCCTTGAGAAAGTAAGAGCACTTTGTTCTGCTCCACCATCCATCTGATACGGACTTTGCCCTCGACAAGTGTGGCTGGAGTCTGTTCCAAGAGCTATAGAGTCGGAGGAGGTTTGAATGTAAAAACAAATACTTGAGTGCGGGAGAGGCAGCCTGGTTGTTGTAAATGGCTGTGCCTGCCAAGAAGCCTGTAATAGCACGTTGGCCAGGCATCCCTGCTTTCCTAATTGGAACCACAGGCTTTTGATTACAAACCTTAAGAATAACAGTACCTCCTCTAATTTTAACTCCCCTTCTAACGTCCACAGGGTGATTTCTTCCTGGAGAGCTTGCCAGTGCAGTCTGCCTGGGTTTACTCTCCTTTCATCCCCAGGCCCTGTTCTGGTGGACTTCATCACATCTTTTCATCCTCTCAAGCTATTTCCCATCTTCTGCATGGGCTGACAGTTAGTGAGAGTCTGAGATTGAGGTGAGAGGTTTGGGGAAAGATGTTATTCACTGAAAAGAGGAATGAGGAAGTCACTAGGCTGCTGTTTGTGGTCAGGGATGCTCCAATACCAGGGTGTTTTAGGAGCTGTGCTGCCAGTAAAAAAGGTCACTGCTAGACCTTTAGACAGAAATCGCTTAAATAGCTGGTGGTTTGAATTTGGCTCTGGATTTCAGACTCAAAAGGTGACTGAGAAACATGTAGAGTAGGCCAGACTTTCCAGACANGAGAGGGAACCTCCTCTGTTCCAGCTGGCACCCAGTGCCCCTTGTCCTGTCCCCAGATGCCCTTGAGCAGAGCCTGGCTCCATCCTCCTGACACCCACCCCTCATAGATTGAGAGACAGGAATGAGGTCCCCCCTCAGCCTCCTCTTCTCCCAGCTCAAGAGCCCCAGCTCCCTCAGCCTTTCCTCATCAGGGAGCTGCTCTCGTCGCTTCATCATCTTCATTCCTCTATGCTGGACACCCTCCAGCAGCTCTGTGTCCTTCTGGATCTGAGGGGCCCAGAACTGAGCACTATACTTAATATGTGGTCTCACTATCACAGGGTAGAGTGGACTTGGAGAAAATCCTTCATCCTTTTATATTCTGCAGAGAATCTCTGCCTCAGAGCCAGTCTGACCCTCCCCTGCCTCAAGTGCAGAGCAGTGTCCCTGCTGCTGCCAGCAGTCACCAAGGAGCAGAGGCCAACACCCACCCCTCCACATCCTCCCTCCAGAGAGTTGTAGAGGGCAAGGAGGTCTCCCCTCAGCCTCCTCCAGCCTAGCCCTGCCCAGCTCCCTCAGCCTCTCCTCAGCATGCTTTGTGTCCAAGTTGTCCCTCTGTTCTAACTGAAGTCAATCTCCGTTCCTCTGCCTTCATTTGCAGAGCCAAAGAGCGTCTGAACGTCCCTGCCTCAACTAAACCAAGGGGAGGGAAGAAACCCTCTGTTTTTGTTTCTCCTGAGGCTCCCTTTCCCCGTGGGAGCCTCTAAACGGTACCAATCAAACGGCTCCGAAACGCTGGCGGCAGCAGCTGGGAGAGATGGCACGACGATGGGGGACTTGACACAGCACCACCTTTTCTGCCGTCACAGCTAAAAAATCTCCTTTCTAAGAGTCGGGAACGAATAATATGTTTAAATAGCCATTAATTTGTAGCTGACACCTTCTCTCAGTGCTCCTGACAGCCTGCGCGTTCCCTCAGCGGAGTGTCACGCTGGGTCTGTTTAGAAGCTAATAATACAATTTTCATAGTTATTACACAGGCTGCTTGGCTCTTACGAAGAGAGGCTGAGGGAGCTGGGGCTGCTCAGCCTGGAGAAGAGAAGCAGGGGGGACCTTCTCCCTGTTTACAACTCCCTGAAGGGAAGTTGTAGTCAGGTGAGGGTCAGGCTCTTCTCCCAGGCACCCAGCACCAGGATGAGAGGGCAGAGCCTGAAGCTGCCAGGTTGGATGTTAGGAAGCCCTTCTTCATGGAAAGGGTGCTCAGAGCCTGGACTGGACTGCCCAGGGCAGTGGGGGAGTCCCCATCCGTGTCTGGAGGTGTTGAAGGACAGCCTGGCTGTGGCCCTGAGTGCCCTGCTCTGGCTGCTGTGGTGCTGCCAGGTGCCAGGCTGGGCTGGAGGAGCTCAGAGGGCTCTGCCAGCCTCAGCCATTCTGTGATTTTCAGAGTACCTGGTCACTGTTACATGATGTCTCTTCTCTGATACAGGTCTACTTAAATGTGAGACCACCCCAGAGTCTCCAGAGCAACCAAAACTGAAATGCAAGAACAGATAATAGAGTCTGGTAAAGTTTACATCCCTGCTCAGCGCAGGCTGGTACCCATCAGGAAGGTCAGGCTTGCTGAGGCTCTGAGCAACCTGCCCTGGGTAGAGATGTCCCCGCTTGTGTAGGGCAGCTGGATTAGATGACCTCTGGAGGTCCCTTCCAGCCTGGACCACTCTATGAAGTTTGGGAGAACCTCAACCTCCACCTCCCTAGTGCTCAAGGCTCAGGGACTGAAGCCTTTCTCCTCCTTGAGCTGCTGCTAGAAAGAAACCCCTACATCAGCGAGACAGGCGAGGCACACACTGGGAACTTAGGAAGTGCCCTTGTGCGTCTGCATTACAGCAAGCTTTAATTACCAAACGAGGAGCAATTATGGCCTGGAAAATTTCAGCCCCTGCACTGAGAAGTTTGAACAGAAAGCCTTAATAAGCAAGAGAAACACTACAGAGGGAAGGGTTCCTTTCTTCCCTCTAATGACACGCTATTGGATCCCATATGCCATATCGGATCTTAACATGTCTTTGGCTGCCTCTTCACTCTCTAATTAACATCAGTGTTCCCTCTTATGTGTTAGGGGTACTCGTGCAGCTTGGGCTGCTGTGGCACTGTGTTCCCATGAGAGAGACAAAGCGTGACTCTCTGATGTGATTGTGAGACCTCTCAGAGACTCTGGGCTTCAGCAAAGGGAGGTGGCTCCTGATGAGGTGGTAACAGGTGCCTCAAACTGACTCTGGGGCCCTCACTTCAAGAGAGAGATTGAGGGAATGGTGAGGGTTTAGAGGGGCAACCAAGCTGGGGAAGGGACTGGAGGGAAAGGCGGGTGAGGAGAGGCTGAGGGAGCTGGGGGTGTTCAGCCTGGAGAAGAGGAGACCCAGGAGGACCTTCTCCCTCTCTCCAACTCCATGAAGGGAGATTGCAGTCAGGTGGGAGTCAGGGTCTTCTCCCAGGCAACCAGCGCCAGGACGAGAGGGCAGGGCTTGAAGGTGCCAGGGCAGGGTTAGGTTGGCTGTCAGGAAGCCCTTCCTCAGGGAAAGGGTGCTCAGAGCCTGGACTGGACTGCCCAGGGCAGGGGGGGAGTCCCGATCCGTGTCTGGAGGTGTTGAAGGACAGCCTGGCTGTGGCCCTGAGTGCCCTGCTCTGGCTGCTGTGGTGCTGCCAGGTGCCAGGCTGGGCTGGAGGAGCTCAGAGGGCTCTGCCAGCCTCAATGATTGTGTGGTTGTGTGCCTGGCAGCTGGCAGCTGATTTCACTTCAGAAGTACAAGTGTAAGAGCTGTTTTTGCTGAAATTCTGGTAACGATTGCCCCAGCTTCCATTCAACCAGAAAAACACAGCCTAAGCAGTCCAAACGGGATGGTAGATCCAAACCCCATCAGCAGAGGAGGTGAGACAGCATCTGGGAGACTTAGGGAACCTCTCTGCAATCATTGTCCACACTCTGGTGGTCTGAGGAGCTTTTAAACCTTGTGGGACCTGTGGAAGACAGAGTGAACGTGAGCCAGTCCCGTGCCGCAGCAGAGCGGCCGCAGCAGAGCGCCTTGGCAGTGTTCATTGCTTCTATTTCAGATTCCGTGGGTGGCAGGGAAACAAGCAGGAATTAGGTCAATTTAGCTCTTGCTGCTGCTTGGGAAAGCGAAGAGCAGCTGCTGAGACAGGCGCAGGAGCTATTGCCTCTGGAAGAGCAGACAAAAATTGAAGCTGGGGGATGGGTTAGGACAGTAAGCAGTGATGTGAGGAGAAGGAGGATCAATTGCTGGAGGTGCCTAGACTGGGAGTGGGTATTGCCTCTGGAGGATGGGGCAGGAGTTGGCTATACGCTCATGTCAATAGATCTGAGAAGCATAGAATCTTTAGGAATGGGAAGGGATCTTGAAAGATCATCCAGTCCAATCCCCCTGCCACAGCAGGATCCCCCAGACCCAGTGGCACAGGAACACAGCCAGGCGGGGCTGGAACGTCTGCAGAGAAGGAGACTCCACAGCCCCCCTGGGCAGCCTGGTCCAGTGCTCCGGGACCCTCCCTGGGAAGAAGGTCCTGCTGAGATTGAGAGGGAACCTCCTCTGCTCCAGCTGGCACCCAGTGCCCCTTGTCCTGTCACCAGATGCCCTTGAGCAGAGCCTGGCTCCATCCTCCTGACACCCACCCCTCACAGATTTAGAGACAGGAATGAGGTCTCCCCTCAGCCTCCTCTTCTCCAAGAGCCCCAGCTCCCTCAGCCTTTCCTCATCAGGGAGCTGCTCTCCTTCCTTCATCATCTTCGTTGCTCTACGCTGGACACCCTCCAGCAGCTCTGTGTCCTTCTGGAACTGAGGGGCCCAGAACTGGACACAATACTCCAGATGTGGTGTCAGTGAAGCTGCCAGGCTGGGCTGGAGGAGCTCAGAGTCCTTTTCCAGCCTCAATCATTGTGTGATTCTGTGATTTATTGCCTCTTTGGTAGCTGGCAAAACTGCATCCACCATACTCACAGCCCTAAAGGTAGGCTCCAGTACCTTTGCTAACAGCAGCAGCACAAAAGAGATGGAACTTGCTCTTGTGGTTTATAATCCATTGACGTTGAGGCAGAGTAAATTTGTAAAGCAAAACACTCCGAGAAGCTCTAGTTATACAGACGGTGACAGTTTGCCTCCCAGAACCTTAATGCTGGTTTAATTATGCCCGGGTTTGAATGGAGTTTGCAGACTTTCTGCTCCCCGCTCAGGGCTTGGTGGATGCTGCCGTTATGCTCTCCGTACATCTTGCCCAGTCCTACCAGCTGTCAGGTCACAATGAAGTTACATCTGAGTCACTGCTTCCCAAAAGGATGACAAGTACGTTGTGTGTAGCTGAATAGGATGATGCTGGTCCTCCCCTGATCCTGCCAAGTTGCCTCTGGACTCGGGCCATAACTGCATGATAAATCCAAACGGATTCTGTCGACTGTTGAAGCAAGCTGGTCAGCTGGGGGGGAGGAGAGGAGAATGAAGCACAGAGCCCAAAAGTGGGCTGGGACACTACAGCTACTGTCCCCGTTCCAGCTTTCAGCAAACAGAATGGGTCACTGGAAAGACACAATGGACCTTGTTTGCAGCCGAGCTGTGCAGGAGCCTGCTTTGGAGGCGATACCAGGCAGGCTATGAGCTGCTGCCACGGGTCACCGCTCTTTGTGTGCTCTGGTCCTGTTGACACTAACTTGTTTAGTACTGCTCTGAATTGCCGAGTTGATTGTGCAAATACGGAGGAAAAAGGGTGCTCTGGAGGTTTGGAATAGTTTGGGGGTTGGATTGGCTCTTTAGGTTTGCTCAGATGAATGAAAGGAACTTGAGGTGTTTGATGTTGATGGGGCAGATGCCAGGATCTGCTGAGATAAGCCTTGCTCTGGGTCTGCTCCCCACTAAGGGAGCAGTCTCCAGGCTGGATCAGTTGTAGGTGAAGGTGGCCTGCTCTTCAAACTCGCTGGTGTCAAGCCAGGAAGTCTCTGCTCAGGTGCATGGCATCTCCTGGTGACTATCCCACGTGTAGCAGGGAGATGCCAGTGATCTGATGTCGCACAGTGCTGTTGCAATGGCTTTTGACTCTTTTCTTAGTAGATCACAGAATCACTGGATTATTGAGGCTGGCAGAGCCCTCTGAGCTCACCGAGCCCAGCCTGGCACCTGGAAGCACCACAGCAGCCAGACCAGGGCACAGAGCAGCAGCCAGTCAGGCTGGGCTGGCTGAGCTCAGAGGGCTTTGCCAGCCTCAGTGAGTCTGTGATTCTGTAATATCTGATAAAATATTTAACTTTTAACTAACAATGCCAACATTTGCATGAAATCTTTGCCATAAATAGACTACTGGCTGATTCCAAGCTTGCAGCTCTGCTGTCAGCGAAGCCAAGGTGTTTTGGTTTCACAGACAAAAGCTGTAGAGTTCAGTCCCGGCTGATTACCTTCAGCAGTTGACCTGGGTTATGGGAACTAGTTAATTTGCTGAGCGTGATAAAGGAGGTGACAGAGAAAGGTCAGACTATCACTAGGATTAGTTGGGTGAATTAAAGGACATGTGGAAACGCAGCTCATTAGGATAAGGGCCACACGAATGCTACCTTCTCCTCTTCTCCCTCAGCACCGTGCAGGCTTGAAATGCAACTCCTGCACAGAGCAAGAAGGAGAATTAGAGGTGCCACATCCAACGAGCCACGGGGCTGAGCACCAAAGATCAAAGGGATAGAACAATAACTATGTTTATAAGATTCCTACTGCCATTTAGGTCGGTATTGTTGGAGGATGCATCCTTCTGCCTTCTGTATTAGGGGCCATACAGGCACAGCACAGTTAGACTCCTTGAGTACTGTGGTGGTTAAGGTGATTAAACACAGTCACAGGATAATCCTGGTTGGAAGGGAGCTCCTAGATCC
>VZRI01012752.1:138160-152433 GCA_013397515.1 Upupa epops | reverse complement strand
ATCCCTAAGGATTCTGTGATTGTAGTGTTAGACCCAATGAAAAAGGATGCACGTGGAAGGGCTGGGGAGGGAATGGGAGGAGAAGGGAGGAAGGAGAAACTGCAAGAAAACAGAACAATTCAGCTCAGACCTGGAGCTGACACCCTGCCCTAATTAATTTAACAATAATTAAAGACTTTCAGTGTAGATCAGGGCTCTGCTGGTTCCCAGCCGTGCAGAGAGGGATGAGCCGTGCGACGGTGACCGGCTCCCATTCATCCCAGGCAACAGGCACAGCAATTACCTGCTCTGTCTACAGACCCAAGCAGCCTTGTGCATTCACTGATTTCCTGGGACCTTTTATCCTCTTTCTCTTTTGTTTCCTCCTCGTGTTTTTATTTGAAGGGCTGCTTCGTTTGGCCCCAGCAGTGCCTGACCATGGTGGGGGGGACCCCTCTCCTTGGGATGCAGGGTGGAGCTGCTGGGATTTAATGTGCTGTGTGACCGTGCTATCCCTCCGAGTCTCTGTTTCTCAGGGTGCTGCCCAGGAGACAGTTTTTCTTCTGTAGTAAGCAAAATGGATTAGACGGCTGCTTTTTCCACTTCCCTTGCCCAGCCCTCTCCTGGCACCCCTGTGTTTCGAGCGGCGCTGTCGTTTGCCTCTCATTTCACGCCGACTGTGATAGCGGAGTCTCATTATTTCTGAGTTGGGTGCTCACGTGTGTCTCGGTGCGATGTGTCACGCCACTTACCAGCTTGTTACGACATCAGAAGAAGAATTCAAAGTGAAGATTTATCTGCTATTGGAATTGTCCCCGGGGATAAAAGCGGATGCGGGAAGGAAGGGAAACAGGAGGGAGAAGAACACAGGGGAAGCAGCACAGGGCTGCAGCTTTCCGGGGTGAAAATCTAACCTCTGGCTTAGTCCTCCTGCTTATTTGCTTCTGTGCTGCTGGCTGGACAGGCAGGATGATCAGTGGGATGTGGAATAATCAAGGATGTAATGGGCAGGAAGCTTTTACATCTACGAAGATAAACTGTGGAAGGAAGATGCTCCTAAGTCTGGCTGGTAGCTGTCGAACAAAAAGAAACGGGGACCCCCTCCCCTCAAGCCTGATAGTTAATCCCAGTCTTTTGTTGAAGAAGGAACAGTAGTTTTATTTTAGAGCTGAAAGGCTTCCAAGAACAGAGGACACCCATCCACTCCTTGCACATAGTGGAGTCAGATGTCTCATGGTGGTCCTTCCTCTCTGTTTTTGGTTCTGGCTCCCTGTCCCATTTGTTGCAGGAGGGGGTAGTTAGTTGGTGGCATCTCTGAGCATGAGTAGGGCATTTCTAGCTGTACCCACAGCAAAGCAGAAGGCAGTAAAATGCCTTGGTATCCTCAGACATTGCTGTCTATTGCACACGAGCATGTAGCAGTGCAAATGGGTTGGAGTGGTGGAGGTTGGAGAGCATCCAGCCCAGCCTCTCATCAGAGCACAGGCAGCTGCAGCAGGCTGCTCAGAGCTGGGTCCAGTGGGTTTTTGAGTACCTGGAAGGATGGAGACTCCATAAGCTCCTCAGGCAACCTGTGCCAGTGTCTGACCAGCTCTTTCTTCCCTGTGTTTCATTCTGTGCTCAGGGCACCTCTCTGCCCCCAGTAGGCTTGTGCTGTCCTGGGTGGGACAGTGAAACAGTGCAGGTAGCATTTGTCTGCAGGTGCCACAAAGACGTCTAGCTGCAGCTATCCTGGGGTGGATTAAAGGGAGAGTGGTTAGGAGATGGATGGAGGTGCTCCTTCCCCTCTCCTCTGCTCTGGTGAGACCACATAGGGAGTACTGTGTCCAGTTCTGGGCCCCTCAGTTCCAGAAGGACACAGAGCTGCTTGAGAGAGTCCAGCACAGAGGCACTAGGATGGTCGAGGGAGTGGAGCATCTCCCTGCTGAGGAAAGGCTGAGGGAGCTGGGGATCTTGAGCTGGGAAAAACAGAGCCTGAGGGGGGACCCCATGACTGTTGATCAAGATGGAAAGGGTGGGTGTCAGGAGGAAGGAGCCAGGCTCTGCTCAGGGGCACCCAGTGCCAGGACAAGGGGCACTGGGTGTCAGCTGGAACAGAGGAGCTTCCACATCAAGAGGAGAAGCAGCTTCTTCTCAGTGAGGGTGCCAGAGCCCTGGCAGGGGCTGCCCAGGGGGGTTGTGGAGTCTCCTTCTCTGGAGACGGTTAAACCCACCTGGGCTGTTCCTGTGCCACTGGATCTAGGGGCTCCTGCTGTGGCAGGGGGATTGGACTGGGTGATGCTTCGAGCTCCCTTCCAATCCCTAGCACTCTGAAAAGCCTGGAGCATAGAGACAAAAGACAGGGAGACCCCACTCTCTAATTGTGGGGAAAGACTTGGGAAAACAAGGTCTGTTTAATTTAAACATCAAACCTCAGCACCAGTTCACCAGCAGGGAAGCAAGAGATACAGACAGTTCTTAGATGCACCTTCCCCTCTCACCCTTCTTACAGGAGCCATGCCAGCAGCCCCCTCCCTGCTACCAGAACCCCATCAGACACAAACCCAACCCAGTCTTAACCCCTTCTTGAATGGGAGCTGGTACCTGGTGAAAGGGTTAAACTGCTTCCCTCAGCACTTCAAGGGACCTTGTGAAAACAAACTGGTGTTCATGCAGTGCTTTGAAGGCTTAGAGTGCATCATGTATTTACTGTTATCATCAGCACTAGTGATTGATAGCTTCTGCTTCTGCTGGGATTGACATCAACCCGTGAATATTGCCCATCAGGGGACTGGCAGTTCCTCTGCAAATGGAAGAACCAAATGGAAAGGATCCTTTGAAATGATAAAGAAATAAAAACAAAGCTAGGGAGTAACTGAGAACACATTGGACTGGTGAAATTTCTACTGGACTGGTGTTTTGTCTCACACAATGACTCGTGGCGTCCACAGCGTCCACGTTTCACTACAGGGAGTTGTTCATCCGGGAAGAAACGATGCCCCCCAAAACCCATTAGCATTTTAAAATTAATAGGAGATGGGCAGTACCTCTCTGCTTAGGACACCTGCTTAATAAGCTCTTGAAGTGATTTAGCCATCAGTGAGCGCTGGCACTGCAAAAAGGGGAAGGCAAACGTTGGCACTGCCATCTGTGGCAGATGAGAGGAGCATCCCTGGGATCCTGGGTCTGGGTGAGATAGAACAACTTGCCTGCTGCTTGCGGAAGGCTGCTGGGAAGGAAGATGCAAGCAGTCTGCTCCTTTACTGTTGGAAAGATAACGCTATCCTCTGGAAGGTTGATTGAGTTGAGAAGGATGCAGCTACTCCAGTGTGGGCACCTATCTAGGTGCCTTGGGATGGCTGCCTCGTGTTTACTCCCTTTGTGCGTGCCAGGCACTGCGGCACTGCTGTGCTGCTGCGTGAGGGTCTCTGTCATGTTGGTTACCTGCTAATAATGCTTTTGAGTCATGGAAGTGAGAGGTGTCCCTGCCCCTGGCAGGGGGTTGGAGCTAGATGATCTCTCACATACTAGACAGGCTGGGTCAGTGGGCAGAGGGCAACGGGATGAGGTTGAACAGGGCCAAGGGCAGGGTCCTGCACTATGGCCACAAGAACCCCCTGCAACTGCAGCCTGGGGGATGAGTGGCTGAGGGTTCTTCAACACCTCCAGGCAGGGGGACTCCACCACCTCCCTGGGAAGGCCCTGCCAGTGCCCAACCACTCTGGCTGCAGAGAATCTCTGCCTCAGAGCCAGTCTGACCCTCCCCTGCCTCAGCTGCAGACCAGTNACCCAGTACTCGGGGAGCAGTCTCACGAGTGCTGGGTACAGGGGCACCATCACCTCCCTCCTCCTGCTGGTGACCCCATTCCTGATCCAGGCCAGGATGCTGTTGGCCTTCTTGGCCACCTGGGCACCCTGCTGGCTCCTCTGAAGCCGGCTGTCTGCCAGCACCCCCAGGTCCTGTTCTGCTGGGCAGCTCTCAGCCCCTCATCCCCTGCCTGGAGCGGTGCCTGGGGCTGTTGTGACTGAAGTTAGGATTTCTGTGAAGAACAAGCACTGCTGAAATGTTCTTCTAGTTCCACACTTTATGGTGGCTTCAGGAGCTGACTCATTGCTTACTTTCACGTTCAGCAGGTTAAGTTAGGTGGCTACCAAAACAGAGTTGGAAAGGGAGGGCAGTGCAGCTGTTTGTGTAGAGTCTTAACTCCCTGTGTGTGCTAGGCAGCCTTTATATCGATCTCTTTCAGACCTTGACATTCACTGTGCTCTCCTTTATTTGTTCTGCTTTTTGAAAACATCACGGCTATGAAATGAAGCAGAGTACCTGTGTCTGGCAAACAAAGAAGATGGATTGGGGATTTCTCTCCCACCTTGCTGTTTTCCTTCAGCACAAGTTGTTACTTGCTGTAAAACTTGGTCACTTTGGAGGCAAAAGGCTCTCCAGCTAGAATCATGGTATCAGAATCCTCCTGGCTGGAAAGGACCTCCAGGATCACCCAGCCCAGCCCTCATCCCAGCAGCTCCCCAGCCCCCAGACCATGGCCTCAAGGGCTGGAGCTACTCGGTTTTTAACCCCCTCCAGGGATGGGGACTGCCCCCCCTCCCTGGGCAGCCTGGTCCAGTGCCCAGCCACTCTCTCAGCACAGAGCTTCTTCCTCAGATCCAGTCTAACCCTCCCCTGATGCAGCTTGAGGCCACAGCCCCTTGTCCTGTTGTCAGGAATTTGGGAGAAGAAACCAGCATCAGCCTCACTACAACCTCCCTTGAGGTAGCTGTAGAGAGCAGTGAGGTCTCCTCTCAGCCTCCTCTTCTCTAGACCAAATAACCCCAGTTCCCTCAGCCGCTCCTCACAAGCCCTGTTCTCCAGCCCTCTCCCATAGTCATGGCCAAATTAAGGCTGCTGGATACCTGTGCAGCGCTGAGCATCATAGAGTGGGTCAGGCTGGAAGGGACCTTCAAGATCATCCAGTTCCAACCCCCTGCCATGAGCAGGGACACCCCCCACCAGACCAGGCCCCAGCCAGTCTGGCCTTGAACACTGCCAGGGAGGAGAGGGGGCAGCCACAACCTCCCTGGGCAACCTGGTCCAGGGTCTCAGCACCCTCCTGATGAAGAACTTCCTCCTGACTTCCAGCCTCAACCTCCCCTCTTCCAGCTGGAAACCATTCCCCCTGCTCCTACCACTCATAAACATCACCAGCTTGAAAGAGCAGCAGCATGATGCTTTAAGAACAAATAAACTGGCCTACAGAAACCTCCAGAACAAACAAAATCTTGAGAACTGTACAAGCAGCTCTTTTGTAAAGGGAAATAGGTGTGGAGATACAGTCTGAGGTACTCATCTCGTGCTCCTTGTGTCCCCTTGGCTGTTCGAGCAGCACAACAGCCCCAGTTACATCAACCTGCTAATGTTCAGTACAGAGCTGCAGGGAAGTCTGGCTCCTCTTCTCCACCTGGGAATTTCACTGTGTTATCAGCACTCGAGCTCTGTGTCACCAGCTCCCCAACAGCAAAGTCAGCCTCTCCTCAGCTGAGCTCTGAGCTTTTCAGATGAGATCTGCTTTTAGCAGAGGTTCCGAGCGAAGCCTGTCAGAAGTTTGGGTTCTGTTGTGGAGGGATCTGCTGAAAACAAAACTGCAGTCTTCTCTGCTTCTTCCAGTCTGATCAGCTCTGGAGATGGGCTCTGTGTACTCATTGGAAGGGTTTCCCACCTGTACTGGGCACTGGGGACATGTCATTGAGAGTCCTGGGGGTGGTTCTGCACCCCTCACTTCAAGAAAGAGATGGAGAGGCTGGAGTGGGTGCAGAGGAGCAACGAGGCTGGGGAAGGGACTGGAGGGAGAGGCTGATGAGGAGAGGCTGAGGGAGCTGGGGTGTTCAGCCTGGAGAAGAGGAGGCTCAGAGGGGACCTTCTCCCTCTCTATTTAAAGTACCTGAAGGGAATTTGTACTCAGGTGAGGGATGGATTCTTNAAAGAGATGGAGAGGCTGGAGTGGGTGCAGAGGAGCAACGAGGCTGGAGAAGGGACTGGAGGGAGAGGCTGATGAGGAGAGGCTGAGGGAGCTGGGGTGTTCAGCCTGGAGAAGAGGAGGCTCAGAGGGGACCTTCTCCCTCTCTATTAAGTACCTGAAGGGAATTTGTACTCAGGTGGGGGATGGACTCTTCCCCCAGGCAACCAGCGCCAGGATGAGAGGGCAGGACCTGCAGCTGCACCAGGGGAGGGCTAGGTTGGCTGTTAGGAAGCCCTTCCTCAGGGAAAGGGTGCTCAGAGCCTGGACTGGACTGCCCAGGGCAGGGGGGGAGTCCCCATCCGTGTCTGGAGGTGTTGAAGGACAGCCTGGCTGTGGCCCTGAGTGCCCTGCTCTGGCTGCTGTGGTGCTGCCAGGTGCCAGGCTGGGCTGGAGGAGCTCAGAGGGCTTTTTGAGCCTCAATCACTCTGTGATTCTGGGTGTTACTAGGGTTTGCCATCCTTGTCCCTCCCAGGAGTTGAGGCATGTGTGCTCACAATCCTCCCCTCCAGTCTTCTCATTGTTTCTCTCAGTGTAAAGAAAAGCAGGCTTACTGCTTTGCTGCTCTCCTATCTAACCCCACCTTCTGCTTCTTTCGTGCTCTTGTGAAATAAAGCCTGTCAATAGCACCAATGTCACAGTCAGCTAAGGAGACAACACCCCGTGGCCTTGAAAGCCTCATTCATCTCTCTCAGCCTGGCACAGATGGGTGGTGTGGGATGCCTGGGTTTTGACCCACTTCTCACAGCCCCCAGCGCAGCAGCACAGCCCAGCACAGCGCAGCAGACACCTCTGATGCTTCAGCTCCCTCACTCCTGCTCCATCTCCCCAACGCTCTGCGGTGCTGGGACAGGAGCCTTGCAGCTGCTGTGTGTTACAGGCACTGGGGTGGAGAGGAGCAGGTGGAGGGCTGTAACTTCTCCTCACACTGGAACAGCCAGGGGAGGAGAGAGAGCAGCGTGGTGCAGGCAAAGCCAGCTTTGCAAAAGTCATTAGAAGGCCCTTTTACAAGGAGAGAAAAGGAGTGGGAGAATTCCAGCTCTCCTGGTTTTAGAGGTCCGAAGTGAAAAGCTAAAGCTCTGAGAGCTTGTCCAAGGTATGAGCAACACCTCCACCCTAAGGCCTGATGTCTTCCAAATGAGCCCAGGTTTCACAGAATCCCAGGATAATCCTGCTTGGAAAGGAGCTCCCAGCTCCCCCAGTCCAACCATCCCCACCCCAACACAACCCCTCAGGCCCTGAGAGACTGACAGACACAGCCTGACCTCCTCCCTGCTGCCACTCGAGCAGGGCAGGAAGCACCATGGCTACAGGGTTCTTCAACACCTCCAGGCAGGGGGACTCCACCACCTCCCTGGGAAGGCCCTGCCAGTGCCCAACCACTCTGGCTGCAGAGAATCTCTGCCTCAGAGCCAGTCTGACCCTCCCCTGCCTCAACTGCAGAGCAGTGCCCCTGCTCCTGTCAGCAGGCACCAAGGAGCAGAGGCCAACAGCCACCCCTCCACAGCCTCCCTGCAGGGAGCTGGAGAGGGCAGGGAGGTCCCCCCTCCATCAGCCTCCTCTTCTCCCAACTCACCCTGCCCAGCTCCCTCAGCCTCTCCTCACACGACTGGTTCTCTCAACCCCTCCTGAGCTGGGTAGCTCTGCTCTGGACCCGTTCCAGCATCCCCCTGTCTCTGCTGTAGGTGTCAGAAGACCTGGCCAAGGTTCACAGAAAACATGAACATGGCTTTGTGTTAACACTGGGCTGACTGCTGCTAGACCTACCCGAGGGTGCCTTGGGCTCCTGCCCTAGCTCCCTGAGGGCTCTGCCGAAGGAAGCCCAGGTCTTGTGGTGCCAGGCTGGAATTTGTCATGCAGCTGGGTTAAGAGCTGGGCTTAACAAAGCCAGGATGTGTTTTGAGAAAGAAGGGAGTGCACTGTCCCATGAAAGCCTTGCTCCCTCCGTGCTCAGCCCCGCTGCGGTCAGGGCGTCAGGAGAGGGAGACTGATAATTGGAGGTCTGGCCGAGCTGTGAATTTACCTTGTGATTTTGGGCGAGCTGGGTCAGCCCTCTGCACTTCAGCCCAGCAGGGTCTGTCACAGCCGTTTATGCCGTCCCAAGTGCCCTGAGGAGCTGGGATTGCTGCTCCCACGGTGGTGCTCGGTGCGTGCCTCCCCGAGCGCGTGCATCGCAGCTGCTGAGACTAATTGCCACCCCTAGACATAACGAGCAGGCCTGACATAAATGGGGGAAGAGGAGGAGGGGAGCACTGAGCCTTCCTTGTTCTCCAGACGTGTCGTTTTGCCCTGTCAAGCTTTCCATGAGTGAATCTAATGACAGCTGAACCGCTGTGTGATCTGTAGGAGCCTTGACTTCCTTGGCCGTGCTCGGGATGCTTTGGGCAGTAGGGTTTGGTTCTTGTTCTCCAGACTAACCTCCTTCTCAGCCAGTCACAGAATCCTTAGGGATCAGGAGGGACCTGGAAAGAGCATCCAGTCCAATCCCCCTGCCACAGCAGGATCACCCAGACCCAGTGGCACAGGAACACAGCCAGGCGGGGCTGGAACGTCTGCAGAGAAGGAGACTCCACAACCCCCCTGGGCTGCCTGTGCCAGTGCTCCTGGTCTCCTGTGGAGCCGGGAGAGGTGCACTAACATAACCGAAGGGTGCAAACAGCTCCAAGATCTCGAAGCAGTGTTGTCAGGAAGGCCTGATCTTTGTGATCCTTAACCGGGTCCTTGGTTTTCATGCCGTTAGTGTAGTCTGAGCTAACACCAAGTCATTCAGCTTCTACGCCTGCAGGACTAAATTGGTTTCTCAGGGAGATCTGGAGATCCCTTCCCTAAGCCATTACCCTGGTGATGGAGTGAAGGGAAGCTCTGCAGCTGAGCTTAGGAGCACAGCCTCAGCTGCATGAAAATACCTGCATGTCCATGGCTACAAGAGAGCTAGGGGAGGGCTTCTGACAACAGGGGTTAGTGAGAGGACAAGGGGAAAGGGTTCCAGCCTTGAAGAGGGGAGACTGGGGTTGGCCATGAGGAACCAGCTCTGTGCTGTGAGGGTGCTGAGAGGCTGGAACAGGGTGCCCAAGGCAGCTGTGGCTGCCCCATCCCTGGCAGTGCTGAAGGCCAGGCTGGCTGGGGCCCTGAGTACCCTGCTCCAGTGAAGGTGACGCTGCCTCTGCAGGGAGGTTGGCACTGGGTGATCTTGAAGGTCCCTTCCAGCCCTGCCCACTCTGTGAGTCTCTGAATCTGTGAAATGGCTTCAGCTTTCTTTTTCCCACATTTCTTCTCCCAGTCCTGTGCAGAGGAGTGGGAAAGCACTTCCCTTGGGACTCCCCTGGGCAGACCAGCTAGACCACGGCACGGTCAAGCCCAAATAAGCAGCTCAGGAAGTGGGAAAGGGCAGGAACTCTGATACTGTGGTCACAGCGGGTCTGGTGAAGCATCTCTCCTGGGATAAGTTTGCTTGGCTGTGTAGTTTTACTTCTCCATTTTCTTAACATACATAGGGCTTTTGCTCGCCCTGGTCGCTTGAGTTTCATCCTGCTCAAGCACCTACGCAAGAACAGACACTCTTGTGCTTTGGTTTTAACTTCTTTAAGAGGAAATTAGAGCTTTTCATAGACCCTGTAAGGAAGCAAAAGGTTTGGTGGGGACAGATCTTTACAGCCCTAGCCCTTCCCACCTTGTCAGAGCTCTGCTGGATGCTGGGGTGATGCTAACTCTCTATAGTAACACTCCAGAGGCTGTTACTGAGGTGGGAACCTGCTTCACTGTGCTGGATCCAAAGGGTATGGAGACTGGTGGGAAAGAGAAGCCTCACAGTCTCACGCAGGCTCCTTGCCTGCTCCTATTTCTATCACAACCCGTTGGCTCCGCGCGGTCCTGCCCTGTGCATGAGATGATGTATTTTTACTCTGGCGGCTATGGAACAATAAACGTTGTTCCTCCTGTTCAAAATAGATGCATAGTTTGGAAAAATACATAAATATCTGTGTTTATATCTGGGGGGAGCATGCGTGGGCCGTTATACTTCTACGTATTTGGAATCGAGCAGTTGTTAGGGATAAAAACTGTGGTGAGGACACTGTCTGTTTATTTTGATGCCTAGAGATCTGGACAGGATGGGTCAGTTGGCAGAGGACAGCAGGATGAGGTTGAGCAGGGNGCTGGGGAAGGGACTGGAGGGAAAGGCTGGTGAGGAGAGGCTGAGGGAGCTGGGGGTGTTCAGCCTGGAGAAGAGGAGACTCAGGGGGGATGTTATCACAGTCTGTAACTCCTTGAAGGGAAATTGTACTCAGGTGGGGGACGGACTCATTTCCCAGGAACTAGTGACAGTATGAGAGAGCAGGGCCTGAAGCTGCCAGGGGAGGGTTAGGGTGGCTGTTAGGAAGCCCTTCCTCAGGGAAAGGGTGCTCAGAGCCTGGACTGGACTGCCCAGGGCAGTGGGGGAGTCCCCATCCGTGTCTGGAGGTGTTGAAGGACAGCCTGGCTGTGGCCCTGAGTGCCCTGCTCTGGCTGCTGTGGTGCTGCCAGGTGCCAGGCTGGGCTGGAGGAGCTCAGAGGGCTCTGCCAGCCTCAATCATTCTGTGATTAGAAGCAGACAAACCTTTCCAAAAAAAGTCACCTAATTTCCTCAGGCAGTGTCTCATCTACAAGGAACAGCTCAAAACTGAACTGGTGGATATAAATTTCTAAACCACAGAGCACTACGGTTTCCTCTTAACAAAACTGAAGCTAATTCTGAGGCGGCTGTTCTAAAATAAAGATGGGATTTAAACAGGAAGAGTTAAGAACCTTACTTATCCACTTTAATTAAGCTGCTTAACTTGACATGACTCTGGTCAGACTGCATCACTTCGCTGTCGCTGCTGCAAAGCAGTTCCTCTCGGCTGGTGCCTAAAGCAGAGCTTATTGGAGCCTTGAGGATGGGAGTGGTGGGCAGGTATCTTTCTAGAGGGTACCTGCAGTGCACACATAGTGGAACGTCTCCAGAGAAGGAGACTCCACAACCCCCTGGGCAGCCCCTTCCAGGGCTCCGGGACCCTCCCTGGGAAGAAGGTCCTGCTGGCACCCAGTGCCCCTTGTCCTGTCACCAGATGCCCTTGAGCAGAGCCTGGCTCCATCCTCCTGACACCCACCCCTCACAGATTTAGAGACAGGAATGAGGTCTCCCCCTCAGCCTCCTCTTCTCCCAGCTCCAGAGCCCCAGCTTCCTCAGCCTTTCCTCATCAGGGAGCTGCTCTACTTCCCTCAACATCTTCGTTGCTCTGTGCTGGACACCCTCCAGCAGCTCTGTGTCCTTCTGAAACTGAGGGGCCCAGATGCCACAGTGCTCCAAATGCGATCTCACCAGTGCAGAGTAGAAGGGGTCGATCTGCTAACCACCCCCTTCTGATCCCCCCGGACGCTGTTGGCCCTCTTGGCCACCAGAGCACATTGCTGGCTCATAGCATAGCTTGTGCTTGAGGAGATGAGCGCTTGGTGACACTCCTGCTACTCATTTCTGCCTTTGTTAGAGCCCTCAGCTGTTTGTATCATCAAGATATTTGGGAGAGAAAAGATCACTTGACGTGGTTTGGCCAAAAGAAGCTGCAGGAGGGAAGGTTTGTGTGTGTGCAGGCAATTCTCTCCAGGGTGAAGGCATGAGAGCACCACAGGGAATTCTGCTTTACAGTGTGTGACAGCACGCATGGTGTTCTGAGGCAGTGGGCTTGGCAAACACGCTGTTTCACAGTGCACCTTAATCCCAGCATTCTGGCTCTCACAGAAATCCCCAGATCCCTCTCTCCTCTTGAAACAGATCCAGGTGTCTTGTTGAGCTCACGTATGGCCTTTTTTTTTCCAGCTGCCTCTCGTGGTAACTTGTTCCACATGTTCCTTACCCTTCAGCTGCCCCAAACCCTTCCCTGGTTACTCCCAGTTTTGTATTTTAAACGTTTGCAGCTTGTTTTGTCCTCCCTTCCTCCACGCTAGCTCGGCAGAGGTTACCCCCATCACCCTCCTTCATGAAGCTGAACATCTTCTAGGTCACATCAAAGTCCTCCTTCTTCCAAAGAGAATAAACATAACGTGCTCTCACCTCACCCACCTAATAATTCAGAGCCTGCTAAGAGCCAAGATCTGGTTTCACTTTTTCTTGCCCTACTCTGAGGCAATAATATTCTCAACGTGATATCGTGGCTAATGCAGAGCATCTGTTAAGCCTTCATCTCCAGTGAAAGCCGCTGATTTCTAGTTACTGCTCCAGCTCTACTAACACAGGTTTGTATCCCGTTTCTCCTCCCACCCCACTCCTTTTCTGTGGCCTTCTGCCATATATTGGTGGCTTTAATCAGAGAATCCTTAGGGATGGGAAGGGACCTGGAAAGATCATCCAGTCCAGTCCCTCTGCCACAGCAGGGTCACCCAGACCAAGTGGCACAGGAACACAGCCAGGCAGGGCTGGAACGTCTGCAGAGAAGGAGACTCCACAGCCCCCCTGGGCAGCCTGGTCCAGTGCTCCGGGACCCTCCCTGGGAAGAAGGTCCTGCTGAGATTGAGAGGGAACCTCCTCTGTTCCAGCTGGCACCCAGTGCCCCTTGTCCTGTCCCCAGATGCCCTTGAGCAGAGCCTGACTCCATCCTCCTGACTCACATATTTATAGACATTAATGATCTTTCTTCCTCCACAGCCCTTAAAATTCTCTACCACTGCAGAGTGTCATGTCGTTGTGGTACTTAGCACGTCCAGCTCTGCCTCATTCCCTTCGCAGGGATTAGTTTCTTTTCTGCTTTCGGTGTTAAGCTGCTTTTCCTGAGTGAACCAAGTCCTTCTGCCCTGGATTCATTCCCTAACTTGAGAGCTAGAACACCATGGGAAGGTATTCTTCTCGCTGCTCACGTAGTGACATCAGTGTAGAAGTACAAACTCCCCTGTGAACCAGAAACAACTCCTTCATCACCAACCCCTAATCAAGGGTATCGTAACTCGTGAGGATGTTTCGTCTGAACGATGCTGACATGGAAACAGTATTTGGGGCAAGTGGGTGGGGTATCCCTTGTGAATCTGACCTCCCCACTCAGCACCCTTTTCCTAATACAGAGCTTCCACTCAGTAGCTGATTTCACCTCTTCTTCCACTCAGTGGCTGATTTCACCTCTTCTTCCACTCAGTAGCTGATTTCACCTCTTCTTCCACCCAGTAGCTGATTTCACCTCTTCCACTCAATAGCTGATTTCACCTCTTCCACCCAGTAGCTGATTTCACCTCTTCTTCCACCCAGCAGCTCTTGCTCCACAGCCGCTCTTCCACCCTTTTCCTGTGCAGTCCCTAGTCTGTCTCCATTAGTCGTCTCTGCTGCTGGCCCCTTGTCAAACCTTTGTTTGGAAGATCCAACCCCAGCGTGCTGCACAGCATCTGTCACGGGTTTCTCGTCTGCCACGGCAGCGTTCTCTTCAAAGATAGCCAGCCGGTTAGCTACGCGTGACCTCCTGCGTCTCAGGGTACGCTGCCTGTGCTCAATCAAACTGTCTTTCCAGGTGTTCTCGTGTCACATCCCTTAGAGGTTTCCTGTGCCAGATGCTGCTCTATAATTTTCTGCTTTGCCTCCTTTTGGGGGTGAAGCAAAGAAGCCAGAGTGCTGCTTTTAACTTCAAGACTGTCAGACCCCGGGTTGCTGCAGCACAGTATCTTCCTTACCCCCTCTTTTATCACCGTCCCTGCTCAGTCCCATTAACGGGGGCTGAGTGTTCGTGAGCACTTAGACTGCATTCACCTTTCCAAACCAGTTGGTATCTGAGGCAGGACTGGTTTCTAGAACTGAGAGGGTGTGTTGGTCCTGTGTCACGGAGCAGTGTTGTATCTGCCCTTATTTATTAAAGAGGAGCTAGAGATGGCCCTGCTTGTTGCAGGGGGGGTGGACTAGATGACCTTGAGAGGTCCCTTCCGACTCAGCACGCTCAGTGCTGAGGTCTTGTGCACCAAGGTGCAGTGCCTTGGGCTGTCCTCAGAGAGCTGTGATGGGGGGGCTGATTTCTTTGAATGGTGGCAGGAACAGGTTAGGTACCTGGGCACCTGCAGTGCTGAGACTGCTTGTTCTTGATGAGGAAAGTTGTCCTGCATGGGGTCAACCTTCCCTCTTCAGAACGCAGATTGCAGGCTGGGTGTCTACTCCAGAAAGCCATGCTGCCGCTTACTCCTCTCTTCTAGTGTCCTAATGGTCTTCCCCCTCCATTCTGCTCTAGGATAGAATAGGATAGGATAGAATGGAATGGGATAGGATAGGATAGGATAGGATAGGATAGGATAGGATAGGATAGGATAGGATAGGATAGGATAGGA
>VZRI01012752.1:113646-137840 GCA_013397515.1 Upupa epops | reverse complement strand
TGGCTGGAAAAGACCTCCAGCATCCCCATGTCCAGCCCTCATCCCAACCCCTCCCCAACCTCTAGACCATGGCCTCAAGTGCTAGAACTACTCGTATCTAAACACCTCCAGGGATGGCAGCTCCGTGCTATGCCATGCTCTAAAAGACATCGTGATAACAGCCAGAGCAAAAGCACCGTCTGCTTTTCGAGGTCAGAGTAATTGGAATTACCTGTACCAATTGTGTTCATTTGCTTTTTAATTAACCCGCATACCCTTAACGCTGGGATAATTGAGGGGTACCATAAAGATCGCGGCCGAGCAGCGCACATGCTGCCACAGGTCCCTGGAGATCTCTGGATAGAGAGAGTAGATAGGGAGTTGTTGAATCCAGGCCAAACAGGAGACTCTTTCTTTTCACTCCATGAGTCAGTATGATTAATGGGATTTAATCTTTGCCCACGTGAGAGCAAAACCACACAGATACCTTGATGTATGCAGGCGCTGGGAGTTGGGCCGTGGATTTCACTGGTGCTGTAGGATGGCCTTGGCCTTGAATAAAACAAACCTTGATCTCTTCCCCTCAGAGCTCGTTCACTGCTGCTTCAGCTAGAAAGCAACTGATATTTCCAAGCATTTGGGGTGTCTCTGCCTCCAGGTCAGGCTCTTCAAAGCTTGAAGAGTGGCTGAAATCCCTGCAGGGTTTCCAGATAACCATGAACATTCTGGTCCCTCATGCCAGGAAAGGAGCTCGAATTGTACGTGTTCCTCTTCCAAAGTCTTCAGAGAGAGTTGTTTGTTCACTCCGGGTTTGCATTTCTTGCTTTCCTATCCCCATCTCCTTTAGACATTTGCCAAAAACAGAGGAGAAAAGAGACAGCAGCATGAATATGCAACTCAGAAAACTCTTTCAACAACTATTTTTCACCACAGACCTGCATACCAGTCTGCTTCCGTTACTATAGCAGCAGGACTAGCCAGGTATGTTCCCAGACCGTAAATCAAGTGCAAACCCTCCACGTGTGTCCACGACGATCTTGTCCCGTTCTTCAAGCTTCCCCGGCTTCTGCTCCCTGCGTAGGTCTGGTTTGGAGAGGAGTGGAACATCTGATCCTTATAACGAGGGCATCTGGGTGAGAGCAACCTCAGGGACCAGGGTAGGATAGGTGAGCAGCGTAGGAGAAAGGGGCCTGAGCGTCCTGGTGGCCAGCAGAATGGCCAGGAGCCAGCAGTTGGCCCTGGTGGCCAAGAAGGCTAATGGCACCCTGGAGTGGATTACAAGGAGGGTGGTTAGGAGATGGAGAGAGGTTCTCCTTTCTTTCTACTGTGCATTGATGAGACCACATCTGGAGTCTTGTGCCCAGTTCTGGACCCGTCAGTTCCAGGACACAGAGCTGCTGGAGAGAGTCCAGCACAGAGCCACAGGGATGATGAAGGGAGGGGAGCATCTCCCTGCTGAGGAAAGGCTGAGGGAGNTGAGGAAAGGCTGAGGGAGCTGGGGGTCCTGAGCTGGGAACAAAGGAGACTAAGGGGGGACCCCATGAATGGTGATTACTAAGGAAAGGGCGGGGGTCAGGAGGAAGGAGCCAGGCTCTGCTCAGGGGCACCCAATGCCAGGACAAGGGGCACTGGGTGTCAGCTGGAACACAGGAGCTTCCTCATCCAGAGGAGAAGCAACCTCCTCCCAGTGAGGGTGCGAGAGCCCTGGCAGGGACTGCCCAGGGGGGTTGTGGAGTCTCCTTCACTGGAGCCGTTTCAAACCCGCCTGGACTGTTCCTGTGCCACTGGATCTAGGGGATCCTGCTGTGGCAGGGGGACTGGACTGGATGATCTTTCGAGTTCCCTTCCATCCCCAACACTGTGATGCTGTGATCTGAGGAAAACACAGTCCAGCCTCAAGCCAGGAACACTAAACTATATATCCCCATCAGCTTAGTAGCCACTTTCTCTTCTGAATCAGCCTCATCCAGGTTCTTGAAGAAGCGTTAGCACGTGTGCAAGCTTGGCAGGATCCAACTAATCCTTTTTAAAATATAACAGACTATAGAATGATATGAAAAACCTATCTGAAGACAATGCAGAAGAGTTCGGATTGCCTCGTCCTTGTCAGCCAAGTAACTGCTTGAGGGAGCTGCTCCGTTCTGTTAGAAGAACAAACGTGGAGCGAACGGACCGGCAAGACCCAAATAATTGGCTTGGCCAGTGGCCTGAGTTGGCTGGGTAGTCAGTTCGTCTGTCTTTGTTTCTTTCTCCAACAAAAACAACTGAACTTCCCAGTTCATCTTTCATTTTCAGCAGAGCACGGCTGGCCGAGCAGTTTTCTGCCTTGAGTGATCAAACGAGCCGGGAACAGAGAGCTAAAGCGTGCGCGGCGTTTGGAGGAGGGATGTTGTAGTTGGTTCAGGTGGGATGAAGGTGATCTGGGGGGGCTGGAGGAGGGCAACGAGGCTGGGGAGAGNNNAGCCCTTGAGGCCATGGTCTGGGGGTTGGGGAGCTGTTGGGATGAGGGCTGGACTTGCTGATCCTGGAGGTCCTTTCCAGCCAGGAAGATTCTGTGATTTTCCTTAACTGGAGGGGTGTTGGTCCCTGCACCAAGACTGTGTTTTCTTCCCAACAGTAGGGTGAGGGGGTGATCTGAGCCAGCTAACCCAGACTGATCAACAGGATGGTCCAAACCAGATGATATCAGCCCCGATATCAAAGCAAGGGGAAAGTAGGAAATGTATGGGGTGGCTTTTGTTTGTCCTCCAGAGCAACAGCTCTGAGTACTGGGGCTCTGCTGCCTAGACCAATGGCCAAACATCATCTGCTGATGCAAAACAGAGTCATCTTTACTCAAGGAACCTACCGAGCGCTGGCTTTCTCTGAGCCTTTTGTATCTGCAGTCTTTTCTGTCTTTCTCTTTAAACCAGGAGAAGACAGAGGTGTGTAGACGTTTTTGTGAACATAACTCTTGGCTTTCTTTGGCTCCCAGCGATTTTAATGTGAGAAAATGCCAGTGGAGCAAACGCAGTCCATGCAGCCCTTTGCTGACGGGCATGCCATCTCTGCTGGCAAGGCGTGCGCATCTCACCTCCGCTGGAAAACAGGCTGAGTGTAACGAGAAGTGACAGACCATGAACTAGTTAGGGACGAGAAAAGGGGATGAAGTGCAGCAAGGGTCAGGGGAGTGTCTATCAGCTGGGCAAGAACAACCCCAGGGATCAGGAGAGGGTGGGCACTGACCTGTTGGAGAGCAGTGGAGGAGAAAGGGACCTGGGGTTCTAGTGGCCGGCAGGGTGACTCTGAGCCAGCAATGTGCTCTGGTGGCCAAGAGGGCCAGCAGCATCCTGGGGGGGGATCAGAAGGGGGTGGTTAGCAGATCAAGGGAGGTTCTTCTCCCCCTCTACTCTGCACTGGTGAGAGCACATCTAGAGTCTTCTGTCCAGTTCTGGGCCCCTCAGATCCAGAAGGACACAGAGCTGCTGGAGGGTGTGCAGGATGGGGTTGTGGAGTCTCCTCTGGAGATGTTCCAGCCCCGCCTGGCTGTGTTCCTCTGCCACTTGGTCTGGGTGATCCTGCTGTGGCAGGGGGATTGGGCTGGATGATCTTTCGAGGTCCCTTCTGATCCCTAAGGATTCTATGACTCAGAAAACATTGTGTGAGCTGCAGAGTAGTGGAGAAAGATCTATTTTCCCAGAGTGAAGGAGAAAAATCCTTCTCTCTCAGTCTCCTCCCATCTTCATCGCTTCAATCCTGAGTTACTATTGAGGACTCAGTATGTATCAGTCTATTTTACTGAAGCCAGAAGAGTTGCTGGTGGAGAGTTTGATTCTGCATGCAGAGGGTATCAGGAATTACAAGACTGCATCAGGTGTTTTAAATACACACTGCACTTGCTCCCTCTTGGTGTCCTCTCTGTTTCTCCATCCTCATTCTTTCTGTCTTCAAAGACTTGCTCGTTGCATGTTCTCTTGCCCACATCTGTAATGAGCAGTGTTCGTAGAGTCACAGGGGAGTTTCAGCTGGAAGAGTCCTTCAAGATCACCCAGTCCCAGTTTCCTGGCTCTATCAGCACCACTAAACCCTGGTCCCCAATGCAGTTCCTCTGAGATAAGCGTGCAGCAGGTAGCATCTGGGCCCTGAAAGCTCAGTCTGTACTGAATGTGAGGTCTTTCTTTCTGTAGAAAGGCTTCACCTGGTTTCCATGCATGCAGAGAGCTAACAGTTCAGTATGATCTCACACGTCGTTTCCCCTGGGCAGCTTACAGATGTCTTCTCTTCTCCTTCCCCTTGGCTTTAATCCCCATACCTGTTCGCTTCCACTGCATCCTGTTGTTGGTACGTACACGTACTGCACCACCTGGCTTTGTTTTCCAAGCTGATCTCCTTTCAATCTCGGGCTTTATAATAGGTTCAAACAAACACAGCCAAGCACATCCTTTATTCTCCTAAAGTGCTTTGTTTGAACTCATTTTAATCTCGTAGCTGTTACTTCTGCCAGAAGTCATCTACTGCTCAGGAGACTGAAAGGTTCTACTTGTTCTTGTTGGTTGCCATTGCTGCCTTTGAGTGCAGCGTGCTGCGATGGCTACCCATGCACGCTGAGGCTCTGGAGTCACACGTGGTTGTGATTACCCCAGAGTGCATTCCTAGGGTTCACATCCAGTGCAATAAATTGCATTTTAGTTTGCAGACCTGACCTTCTCACCTGCGCTCTGCTCGCTATAATCTGACTCTGCAGGAATTGCTTTGAACACCTCGATTCAATAAGGCTGTTTTTATACAACACACTATATTCTAATAAAAATAACCTGCTATAAAAATACTTCTTTCCCCCTCCACCATCTCTTTGCAGCCTCCACTGAGTCACAGCGAGGAATGAATATTATGCTGGTCTAAAACTGAACGCTAGAGACTCAGGGCTGGATATATTAAGAACAGATTAGCTCATGAATCAGCTGAGCTAGAAGAGAAGATGTTTCACCAAAGTCCTCGAAAGCTTTCTTTTACAACTGGCTGGAGTAGTGAAACATCAGCACACCTTACAAACACATGGAAAGGGAGTGGATCAGGGTGTGGGATAGAAATGATTGAGCCTAACAGAGAGAAGGCACAAGGCAAAGTGTGAGGTCTCTCTCTTATTCATAGACTGATAGAACAGTTCAGGTTGGAAGGGACTCAAAAGATCATCCAGTTCCAATCCCTCTGCTATGAGCAGGGACACCCCCCACTAGACCAGGGTGCTCAAAGCCCCATCCAGTCTGGAACTGAATGCTTCCAGGGAGCTGCGAGGCAGCCACAGCCTCCCTGGGCAACCTGGTCCAGGGTCTCAGCACCCTCCTGGGGAAGAACTTCCTCCTGACTTCCAGTCTCAACCTCCCCTCTTCCAGCTGGAAACCATTCCCCCTGCTCCTACCACTCCAAGCCCTTGGAATCAGCCCCTCCTTGGCTTTTCTAGAGCCCCCTTCCATTCATTCCCTTCATAGCCAGAACAAGAACAGTAGAACTACTGCTCAGGGTCCTGCTCAGTCCATTTCACTCCTGTGAGCATCCCCTTGTGACGCACCTACAGCTTTTATTTCCTACAACTTGATAGTTAGGGACCCAATCCAAGAAGGTAGAGTACAATTGAATTGCCTCTAGTAACACAGCCCCCGTGCAATGGGTGCTCCAGAAACCCTTCAATCCTAACGTGCAGACATTTGGGGACAAGCTGGTGTCGGGCTGGCGTGCGTGGAGACCATCACCTAGACTTGCTCTGGAAAGCAGTGCGTTGTGTCGTCTGTCTGTGCGTGCACTCTGCTTTGAACCCCTGCCAGTTTCCTATAGCAGAGCTGAGCCCTCTGCTGAGCTCCGTTGAAGCCATACAGTCGATGATGTTTTAACTCGGTTATCACTGGCACGCACAGCAGATGTCTGGGGAACGTGTTCTCTAGCAGACGCGCCAGCTGACGGTGACTGCTTTGGTGCCGTGACAGAATAAGCTGGACGAGAGGTTTCTCGTCCTCCCTTCTCCTCCCATACTTAGTTTGGCGGTGCAGAAGCTCATCAGTGAATCACAGAACAGCTCTGGCTGGAAAGGGTCTACAGGATTATCAAGTTCAACCCATATCCCCAAGGCCACTGCTAAACCCTGTTGCTGAGCTCCACATCTCCATGACTTTGAAACACATGCTGGGGTGAACACGTGTGTGAAGGCACAGGTTAAATCAGCTGATGGCCTTTTGGTGTTATGCATGCAAATCATGAATTGTTTAGGCTGGCAAAGCCCTCTGAGCTCCTCCAGCCCAGCCTGGCACCTGGCAGCACCACAGCAGCCAGAGCAGGGCACTCAGGGCCACAGCCAGGCTGTCCTTCAACGCCTCCAGGAATGGATGGGGTCCACTGGGTAGTCCAGTCCCGGCTCTGAGCACAATTTCCCTGAGGAAGGGCCTCTGAACATCCAACCTAACCTTCCCCTGGTGCAGCTTCAGGCTCTGCCCTCTCATCCTGATCACATAAATCAGAGAGAGAGGAGTTAGAGAGTGACTTTGCTCGCTGTGGCTCTGCAGAACAGTGCAGCACGCCCAGAGCAGACCCAGCGGGGAAAGAAATGAAGTTAAGAAAGCACCATGGGTTTGTTTACACCCAGCCTAGGCTAATCCAGCCGCTTCTAACTCGTAGGACAGCTTTGCTGGAGTGTGATTTGACTAAGTCTGAATACCCTGAGTTGGTAATTAAGTCAGACCTAACCAGTCCGCCTGTGACTAAGAGTGACTGCACCAAAAATGCAGCAACCGATCTGTGCGGCGGGGCTGGTTCCAGGGGACCGCTGTGACTCTGCCAGTTGATGTTGGTTCCAAAAACAGCACTGCTGGAACTTTGTACTGGCAGGCTCTACGCAGAATCGAGTATCGTTCGTCCTCCCACAGCTGGCGCCAGGCCAGCGTAAACTCCCTATCATGTGCTCTAGCTAATTCATCTTAAATGTGATTATGTGCCCTGGGCTCATCCAGATCAAGTGTGTACTGAGAGCAAAGAGCCAGGATTAATGATCGTGGAGGTGTGACCTGAATTCAGCCGTGGAAGGGGAAGCTCTGATAGGGACTGGTTGCTCCAAGGATGTTCTTGAGCACTTCCTTCCTTGGGGAGCAGGGCTGGGAGTGGGAAGTGACCGAGTCACTCACAGGAAAAGCTGCTTGTAGTGGCAGTGGTGGCATTTGGTTCCTTTCCAAGGGTGCCTGTGCTTGTTGCTGTCCTGTGAGCTGTGTGTCTGCACTTGTGGATTGACACAGGGGCTAGGAGATCCCTGTGTAAAGTATCAGCTTCCCTTCTGCTGTTGTCTGTCCAGAGCTGCTAATGCCCCTTTCCCTTTCCCTTTCCCTTTCCCTTTCCCTTTCCCTTTCCCTTTCCCTTTCCCTTTTCTCTCTTCCTCTTCTCTTCTCTTCTCTTCTCTTCTCTTCTCTTCTCTTCTCTTCTCTTCTCTTCTCTTCTCTTCTCTTCTCTTCTCTTCTCTTCTCTTCTCTTCTCTTCTCTTCTCTTCTCTCTCCCTCTTCTCTCAAATAACTCAGAGGACCTTCTGCACTGCATAGCCAATGCAAAGCATACACATTAACATCACATTTTCCTTGGAGAAAGGAAAAGCCGGGATGCAGGGTGTTTCCTGGCATTCCATTGACTCCAGCAATCGAGAGCACACAGCCATGACCTGGGATCGCTTTACAGTCCAAATACAACTGTGCAAACATCAGTCCTGTAAACTGAAGCTCAGGCGGTGGCTGAAGCCAGGCAGGCACTGCTTGGGCTTGGTGTGTGAAACTGGAGGGAGTTCTGCAAGGAGAGTCATGGAAACACGGGTCTGTACTTCATCATCCTGCCTCATCGCAGCCTGACCCTCGTGCTAACAGCCCTCTAGCTCCTGTGGGTCCTCCTGTTCTCTTATCCCACCCAGTCTGTAGTAGAACCTTTGGTTAGGTTTCCATCTTCATAGAATCACAGAGCAGTGTGGGCTGGAAGAGACCTTCAGGATCATCCAGTCCAACCCCTTCCCAGCCCTATCAGCACCACTCAACCCTCTCCCCCAAAGCAACAGCCACCCTTCTCTTCAACCCAACCCCTCCAGGCATGGGGACTCAACCCCCTCCCTGGGCAGCTGTTCCAGTGCCTGTGGGCACCCTGCTGGCTCCTGTTCAGCCGGTTGTCACCCAGTGCTGCCAGTTCCCTCTCTGCCAGGCTGCCCTCCAGCCACTCCTCCCCCAGGCTGTAGCTCTGCTGGTCAAAACAACTGCTTCCCCATGGCAAAGGGTCGTGGCCCATCTGGGACTGTCCTCTAACATGAGAGATGCAGGACATGACGTTGAGAGCATAAGCAACACATGGAGGAGGTTGCTCAGGTTCACCGAGGCAGTGCTGACACCTGTGCTCTATGAGACTTAGTGCTCTGACATTTCTCACTGGAGAAGAGGATTTCAGAGCAATGTGTTGCATGAGAAGAACGACTTTGCTGCAGAGTTGCTTCCAATTTCATAGGTCCATGGATTGATAGAGTGGTTCAAGTTGGAAGGGACCTCAAAGATCATCTCGTTCCAACCCCCCTGCCATGAGCAGGGACACCCCCTGCTAGACCAAGCTGCTCAAGACCCCAGCCAGTCTGGCCTTGAACACTGCCAGGGAGCTGGGGAGCAGCCACAACCTCCCTGGGCAACCTGGTCCAGGGTCTCAGCACCCTCCTGGGGAAGAACTTCCTCCTGACTTCCAGTCTCAACCTCCCCTCTTCCAGCTGGAAACCATTCCCCCTGCTCCTACCACTCCCAGCCCTTGGGAACAGCCCCTCCCCAGCTTTCCTGGAGCCCCCTTCAGGGACTGGAAGGCTGCTCTGAGATCTCCCCGCAGTCTCCTCTTCTCCAGGCTGAACAGCCCCAGCTCTCTCAGTCTGTCCCTGTAGCAGAGATGCTCCAGCCCTCCCCTCATCCTCGTGGCCCTTCTCTGCATATGTTCCATATTTCCAAGGTTTCAGAATCATCACAAGCAGAGCTCAAACCAGTCTGACCTGTTTGTACATCTCACAGCACAATGGGGCTCTAATTGAGGCATCTCACATTACGAGCTGATGCCATTCTTATTTAAAAGCAAGTCGGTGCCTATTAGGAATATTTATTCCCTGTCTTCTATCAAGAAAGCAATTTTCTACAGAGACTCCGGTGTTTTTGTCTTATTTAGAGTATTGATTACCTACTGCTTTGAAATAAAAGGAGATTTATGTGCTCTGCTGCTAGATAATCTGTGAAGGACTGTTAGGCTAAGATTGAGCCCCTAGGCTGGGAGCCAAGAAGAGAGAGGATGTTTCCCAGCTTGGCTCTACCTTTCTCACATGATTCATCGGATGCTATTTAAATCTCTTTGTACCTCTGCTCAGTTCTCGATTTCACAAGAAAGTTGTAATCTTTGTAATTGCTGTGATGCTGAGCTCCTTTTCTCATGGGGCCTGCAGGAACGTCTGCTGTGATAGCGAGACAGGGTGCAGACAGATCTTCCGCTCTGCTGTCGCCCCAGAAACTAAGTCATGGAATCACAGAGTCATCCCAAATCCTTCCGATCCTTAATGATTCTATGATTCTGTCATTCAAGAGGGATGGGAAGGGACCTGGAAAGATCATCCAGTCCAATCCCCCTGCCACAGCAGGATCACTCAGACCCAGTGGCACAGGAACACAGCCAGGCGGGGCTGGAACGTCTGCAGAGAAGGAGACTCCACAGCCCCCCTGGGCAGCCTGGTCCAGTGCTCCGGGACCCTCCCTGGGAAGAAGGTCCTGCTGAGATTGAGAGGGAACCTCCTCTGTTCCAGCTGGCACCCAGTGCCCCTTGTCCTGTCCCCAGATGCCCTTGAGCAGAGCCTGGCTCCATCCTCCTGACACCCACCCCTCACAGATTTAGAGACAGGAATGAGGTCCCCCCTCAGCCTCCTCTTCTCCCAGCTCCAGAGCCCCAGCTCCCTCAGCCTTTCCTCCTCAGGGAGCTGCTCTCCTTCCTTCATCATCTTCGTTGCTCTGCGCTGGACACCCTCCAGCAGCTCTGTGTCCTCTGGACACTGTAGCTACAACTACAGCCATGGTCTAGGGGTTGGGATGCAGGCTGGACTTGGTGATGCTGGAGGTCCTTTGCAGCCACGAGTACTCTATGATTCTAAGAGCTGAGGCATTTGGCAGAGCAGCAAACACTGTAGCTAAAGCAGCAAGAGCAGACGTACCCAGCAGAGTTGTGATTGAGCCTTGCTATTCAGTTATGGCAGTAGTAATTTCCTAGAGCTTCCCTCGAGAGCAAAAAAGGGCTCTTTGTAAACGGAGACTTTGAGAGAATCTGTAGGCAGCAAAAAATAAAGAAGAAACAAAAAGAGCAGTTAAAAAAGAAAGGCAGAGGAGTGGCTCTTGGTGCCTTCAGACAGAGCCAGAGTTAAGGGCTTTAGAGGATGCTGTAGTATTTTCAACTCCTATCGGTGTGCTGCATCTCTTGGGTGAATCTGAAGGAAGCACTGAGTAACGTGTTCCTGGGAGGAGGATTTGCAGAGATGGAGGTAGAGGAGCACTGTCTGACAAGCTGTTCTTGAAGTAGGAACACCGTGCTTCGTGTTGGTGTGAGTAAATCTAGAGTGCAGGCTGTGTATTCCCCACTCTGCCAGAAATACTGCTTGCTGGTGACCTAGAGTGGAAAGACTGCTTCTCCAGCTAGTAGCGTGTCCGCTCGAGATCTGGTCCTCCCTAGTTCTGGTTGTTTCTTTACTTTGTATGTTGACTTGGACTCAGTGGAAGGCGGGAGCAGAGCTTTGAAGAATGGCGTAGCTAACAGATCAGCTTCAAAACAGAGTGTCCTCAATCTACAGGGGCTACAAGAGTCAGCATAAGAAATACAGAGGGGTGTCCTTCCAGTTTCTGCACATTTTCATAGCCCCACTGACCTCAGTCCAGCGTTGGCACCTGGGTGGGATGCTGACATGAACTCTGCAGGCACCACGGCACAAGGAGAGGGCCCTGTCTCACATGCTCCCCATGCACAGCCAGGCTCCTGCTTCTCAGGGGGAAAAGCAGAACACTCGAGAGGCTGAAAGCTGCCATGAGTGACCTTTTCTCCTGGCTGCTGCCAGTTTCATGTTTCCCCCTATGCACCGAGATGCCCAGCGCTGGCATGGGAGGAGGGGGGTGCCACTGGCTGGCAGAGCAACCCGCTGAGCACCCTCCTGGCAACCAGGATCTGTGAACACGGAGCCACTGTGGACCAAAAGAGGCCATTTGGATTAAAAACCCTGCAGGGAGGCGAAGCCCCAGCAGGAGAGCATCCTGCTTTCCAGCAGCATCTGCAGGGAGCTTTTGCCATTTCCCAATGGGAATGAGTCGCAGGAAATCTGCCCGGTCTCTTTCCATTCCCTCTCTGCCCAAATGAGCGTCTGTGGTAGAAACCAGTGACAGAGCAAGAGGGGGATGCGAGGGTGCTTGGTAAATGCAGCCTCGGTGCTTTCCAGTGGTCCCCTGCTGCTGCTGAGCATCACAGCTCGCAGCCGGCTGCAGTGCCTTTTCTTGCGCCCACGTTGCCCTTTCCTGAGGGCAGTCACCTCTGGGGTGATGCTTGGTCTGCGCTAACCCAACCGGGGTGGCGGGGGGGAGTCTGGGAGTGACAGCTCTTTAAAATGAGATAAATGAGGATGTCACTTGAGTTCATCCTTTTCCAGAATTGTCAGAGATTAATGATTTCTTTCCCATTCCTGACATAGTTCTGGGAGTCAGGTTCTGGCTGCAGCTGTTAATCCTCCTGGCGGTACACAACTGTGGAACACAGAGCCCCTCCAGATTCCGAAGGCAGAATAGAAACGGAGAGCTGCTCGTGACAATTCTCTACTCTTCCTTCGGCTTTTTTTCCCTTTAATTTGAGATTTGGAGATGCCTCCCCTTCCTGCTCGCAGTGGAAGTCATCGGTTTTCGCATTGCCTGCGGCAGGCGATGCCGCGCAGGCGCCTGCGTCGTGAAATTCCCCATCGTTTGCTGTGTGCATGCATGATTGTATTAATTGGATTATATTCTGAGTGGCGAGACACTGCCCTATATTGATGGCAAACAAATCAACGGGGATTGGACTGGATGCTCTTGCGACGTCGCTTCCAATCCTTACTGATTCTGTGATTCTTCAGCCAATTCTTTCAGCTCTTCCATTTCCTCAAGTTCTTCCCTTAGCGACCAGGAAAGTTTCCAGAGAGGAAAGTAGAAGGATTTAATCCACTGCAGTTGCAGGAGCTGGTGTGAGCTCATGATGGAAGGGTTCAGGTTGGATGGTACCTTCGAGATCTGGGTCAGGTTGGAGGGGACCTCAAAGATCCTCCAGTTCCAACGCCCCTGCTGTGAGCAGGGACACCCCCCACCAGACCAGGGTGCTCAAGACCCTATCCAGTGTGGCCTTGAACACTGCCAGGGAGGGTCACAGACAGAAAGCAACTGAGGATGAACCGACTTTATGTTCTATAAATATAATGAGAGCGATGGTTTCGCTTAAAGGACGTTTGCCCTTTCTCCACCCCGCGCATTCCCTCGGTGATGCCGTAGAGCAGCTCTATCCTTTCGGGCAGGCTGACCTTTAGTCTGTATTTACATGCAACAGCAAAACAAGGAGGAAGGGGAGGGTGGGAGGGTTGGAGAAAAAAGAAGAGACGTGAATCCTTCAGAGCTCCTTGGCTCGCTCGCTCTCTACCCATGAATGCCAAATGGCAACTGCCATCGCAGACCCGTCGCGAGTTCCTGTGTAGGAGCGCAGTGCTTCCAGAAGAAGCTGGAACAGCCATAAGCTACGAAATTCAACGTCTAGAGAAATGGGAAAGGACAAAATCAGGTCATGGAGGCAGCGCGCATCGTTTGCCCTTGTCCCAGGTCTTTCGTCTGTGGAGCTGGCGTCGCTGTGCGCTCAGCATCCTGAGTCAAACGGGAGGAGGAGGAGAGGATCTTGGATGAGAGGAGGATGGGGCAGCGGAGTGCTGGCATACAGCAGGGTGTTTTAAGAGGGGAGGTGAAGAATGTCAGGCTTGGCTGAAGCTGGAGGTGGTATTTCTTTGGGCACTGGTAATTAACTGAGCTGGAATTAATGCTCCAAAAGAAAAGGCTCGAGGATTTTAATCAAGGCTATTAGTCAGCTATCAGGAAAGCGGCGCTGAGCTCTGCAGCCCTCCTTATGCGGCACTCTCGGTTGATTACGAATTCACCAAGAGCCTTCATTGTTCTCCAACTGCATCTCCAAAAAGCACTGTGTGGTAGAAATGTTCTGCCAGGCCATAGAACCCTAGAACCCTTAGGGATGGGAAGGGACCTGGAAAGAGCATGCAGTCCAATGCCCCTGCCACAGCAGGATCACCCAGACCCAGTGGCACAGGAACACAGCCAGGCGGGGCTGGAACGTCTGCAGAGAAGGAGACTCCACAACCCCGCTGGGTAGCCTGGTCCAGTGCTCCGGGACCCTCCCTGGGAAGAAGGGATTGAGAGGGAACCTCCTCTGTTCCAGCTGGCACCCAGTGCCCCTTATCCTGTCTATCACCAGATGCCCTTGAGGAGGTCCCAGTGCTCCTGCTGGGTGCCCCTGCAGGTGAGCAGTCTCTGCTTAGGGGGCAATGCAGAGAGGGTCTCCTTCTAGCACACGATCCACTGGGGCTGGCTCAGCCCTGGGCCAGCAGTGGGATAGGCAGGGAGCCAGGTATTTCATCTTCCTGCTGATGTATGTAGTGCGGCAAGGCAGCGTGTGTTGGCATTACCAAGAGCCCTCAAGGGTGAGTTCCTAGTTGCGCAGAACCAGACTAGGTTCCTAGTGTCCCTACCTCCTGGAAAAGCCATTGACTTCCCTCTCCCTGCTAGGTTCACTGGATTTCTGTCCCGCTCCTGCGTGGCTTTTGATAGCCAGTGAGGGCTTAAGTCAGGAGTCCGGGGAGCAGGCGTGTTGTGCCAGGCACTCACTGGCTGTGTCTGTTCAGCCTGAACCGTTAAGGTGTTGTCTGAATGAAGTTCAGGCACCCACACACGCGCGTGCACGCCGATGGGAGTACCTGTGCACACGCACGAGGGGAGTTCACACCACATCTTGGCTCCTTGGTTTGTATGGATCGACAGAGCACAGCAGAGCTCTGCTGGCTGAGGTGGCAGCATTCCTCTGGCCAAGGGAGACTGTCCCAGACAGGTCATGGCTGAGGTTTGTGTCCCCAGGCTCAGCAGGTACTTTCTGAGGCACCAGCTGTGGTGAGGACAGCAGTTCCCTTTGCCTAATACCCTTTGTATGTCCTGTTCCTAAGAGGACATCCTTAGTGATGCCAGGACAGGGCAGCACCCACAGCCCTTCCTGCCAGCCAGAGACTGGTATCAGCTCTGGGGAGTCAGGACACTGTTCTGGACTGATTATCATTAAAAACTCTTAGAAGAAAGTCAGATAATGCCTTTTGTCTTTGAAACTCCCCTTAATCTCCGCTCAGATTCCTAGTGCCACACCTGGCTTTTAAAAGCAGAGCATCCTTGGTCTCCGCTAAACATGAAGAGAGAGACATGAAAGGGAAGCTGTAATTGCTTTCCTAAAAGTGTTTCTTCTCCCCCACCCCCTTTTCCTGCTGTTTGGTCACCTTGATTTTCTCTTCTTTTCCTGAGGTTTGATGTCTTCGCTCATCATTTTCCCCGTCAGCAGCAGCCAGCAAGCTTTGTGGTGGAGCAGTGACCTTGGGCTCGGTTTTGATCTCGGGTTTAGGGATGTAAAGGGAGTTCCTACCAGTCTCTGCTGGTGTAACTGGTAGCAGAATCAACCTCTCGTCTCAGATAGCAGGACTGTGGCATCTGCCATGGCATCTTGTGTCCAGTGCAACTCAGCAGAGAGAGCCTGGTACCCATGCAAGTTATCTTTTGCATGTACATGGGGAGTGTGCGTGTGTGTGATAGTCTGTCTCACTGTCTTCTTCGTTCTCGCTGACCCCTGACATTTGGTTGAGGATTAAGCATCCAGAGGAGGGCCACGAGGATGAGGGGAGGGCTGGAGCATCTCTCTAATGGGGACAGGCTGAGAGAGCTGGGGCTGTTCAGCCTGGAGAAGAGGAGACTCCAGGGAGGTCTCAGAGCAGCCTTCCAGTCCCTGAAGGGGGCTCCAGGAGAGCTGGGGAGGGGCTGTTTGCAAGGGCTTGGAGTGGTAGGAGCAGGGGGAATGGTTTCCAGCTGCAAGAGGGGAGGTTTAGGCTGGAAGTCAGGAGGAAGTTCTTCCCCAGGAGGGTGCTGAGACCCTGGACCAGGTTGCCCAGGGAGGTTGTGGCTGCCCCCCAGCTCCCTGGAAGTGCTCCAGGCCAGACTGGCTGGGGCTTTGAGCACCCTGGTCTGGTGGGGGGTGTCCCTGCTCATGGCAGGGGGTTGAAACGAGATGATCTTTGAGGTCCCTTCCAACCTGACCCAGTCTGTGATCCTGTGAAGGTTGCAAAGGAATTACCAGAAAGTTCATCTTTCTACTTGTCTTCCCACTCTCCCCCCCGCAAAGCTCTGCCAAGGATGAATGAACCGCAGAGACCTTGCTTGCACAGGTCACCTTGGGCTGCTAGAGGAGCACACAGGGGTCTTAAATAAACCCCAGCAGGGCAACCGAATACTAGCTTCAGGGCATTTTGTGCTGGTATGCAGCCAGCTCAGCTTGATGCCAGTTCTCCTTGGCTCTCCTGGGTGCAGGAGGCATGTCAAGGCGAGGGTAGTGCATTCCAGCAGCTGAAGAGCTCTGTGCCTTGGATCTGCCTCAACAATGCAATGGCTTCTGAGAAACCATTGGGAGTCATCGCTCATTACCAGCCCCTCAGTTTGTTGTCCTTTCTGCCAGCCCTGCCTTTGGTGAAAGCAATCCAGCAGCTTAGATGAGCAGGGCACTGCCAGAGAGGCTGTGCAGTGAAGAAGACACCGCAGTCTTTCATGATGGGTGGATCTAACCCACTTCTGCTGGAATTCTCTGCTAGCTGGCGGAGTTAGACCCCAAATTAACGCTGGTTTAAATCAGAGGTGCCTGAAGAGGGAGATCAAAGGCTAACGCCAGTAAATAATTTCTGGTGACTGATTTGGGCAAGGCAGAGCTCCTTTCAGTCTTCTGAAAAGCTGTTTAGAAATAGCAAAAATCAGAAAAGAAGTGAAAATCCCCGCTGCTTTCTGCCTTCAAACCGTCGCTGTGAGTTCAGAGGAGCAGAGCCAGCTCTGGGCTTCCTGACCTGTGCTTGCCGTGCTTAATTCTCTGTGGCGACTGATGGATGCAAAGGCAGCAGAGCTGACATTAAATCACGACTGAGCTGTGTAGCTGCCTCAGCACAGAGCTAACTGCTTCAGTATTTACCCCCCCTGTCAAGCGGGCTCTGCCGCATGTGCTGAGCTCTGTGCTTTCTTGGCTCCGCTGCTAGCGAGCACCCGAGCTGCTCAGCCTAAAGTCCCCTATGGCTACAGGAACTGCTGTTCTCCTTAGGCTAGCAGCTGCCCTCACAGGTACAGACTCTTAACACCATCCTTCTGCAGACGGGTCAGGATGACCCCTGCGGGCAGTGCTGCTGAGGGAGCTCGTTTGGCCCTTCCCAGTTTTCCGGCTGCGCATTCTTGCCCCGATGCTGTAATTCATTTTTGCTAGATTAGTTTCAGCCTGGATTAGTTCCCCGGGTCTGGCTCACCGCAGAGCCGAGCGAATGCTTGTGCAAGCACAGGGCAAAGTGAAGATGGTAGAGGAGTAGAGCCATGCAAAAGCAGCTGTGAATGTGGGGCGTCTTGCTCTCACTTCCTTCTCCTTGTTGGAAGAAGAGGGGTTGCTGCTGGGTTTCCTTGTTTGCTTTTCATTTCCTTCCTCAGGGTGATCCTAGAAGTGAAGGAATGGTGGTGGGTATTATACAGAATCACAGAACCACAGGATGATTGAGGCTGGCAGAGCCCTCTGAGCTCCTCCAGCCCAGCCTGGCACCTGGCAGCACCACAGCAGCCAGGGCACTCAGGGCCACAGCCAGGCTGTCCTTCAACACCTCCAGATACGGATGGGGACTCCCCCACTGCCCTGGGCAGTCCAGTCCAGGCTCTGAGCACCCTTTCCCTGAGGAAGGGCTTCCTGACATCAAAACTAGCCCTCCCCTGTTACAGCTTCTGGTCCTACCCTCTCATCCTGTACNTCCAGTACCTCAGTCTCTTTCTCAAAGCAAGGGGCCCAGTACTCAAGGGGTGACCTCACCAGTGCCCAGGACAGGAGAATGATGTCCCTGGCCACACTAGTGCTGATCCCAGCCAGGATGCCATTGGCCTTTGGTGCCACCTGGGCACCCTGCTGGCTCCTGTTCAACCAGTTACCAACCAGTCCTGCCAGGTCCCTCTCTGCCAGGCTGCTCCCCAGCCACTTATCCCCCAGGCTGTAGCTCTGCTGGAGGTTTATGGTGGCCAAATTGTAGTCCCTTGCCCTTGACCCAGTTCAGCCTCATCCCGCTGGCCTCTGCCCGTTGACCCAGCTTGTGACACCATTCAGTGTTGCACGTCTCTCCTGGTGTGCCTGGCAAGTGTGGCCGTGCACATTTGCAGTAGCCCCTTTGCTTAGCTGCTGCACGTTAGTGCCCCATGGCCCCTCATTGCCCCAGCCAGTCCCCAGTGCTCAAGCTTCATCACCAGAGCTGAGAGATGTCTCAGTGGTCATCTGTGAGAGGCTCTACTTTGCATTCATTCCTCAGCTCTGCTATTGCTTTTAAATACCTGCTCTTGCCTTCAGAAAGCAGGCAGGGGGCTCAGCGCACTGCTGCACAGCTCAGGTGGTGGAGCACCATGTCTGGGAGCTCCTGGGAGAGCTCCTTCCCCGTTTCCTCTGCTGTAGCACAAACTGAAGATGTGTTTTAATGTTTCTGAGCACACTGGTTCTTCTAGCACAGCATGCTGCTCTGCACACTGTCTGCTACTGTAGGCTGCCCGCCAGGGAGAGGTGCGATGTAAGCTGAAACGCCGCTCTCGTCGCGGTTGCAAATGGCATGAGGCTGGGTGCTGCTTCATGAGGAAGGGAATCACTGAATCCTTAGGGATGGGAAGGGAACTCGAAAGATCATCCAGTCCAGTCCCCCTGCCACAGCAGGAGCCCCCAGACCCAGTGGCACAGGAACACAGCCAGGCGGGGCTGGAACGTCTGCAGAGAAGGAGACTCCACAGCCCCCCTGGGCAGCCTGGTCCAGTGCTCCGGGACCCTCCCTGGGAAGAAGGTCCTGCTGAGATTGAGGGGGAACCTCCTCTGTTCCAGCTGGCACCCAGTGCCCCTTGTCCTGTCCCCAGATGCCCTTGAGCAGAGCCTGGCTCCATCCTCCTGACCCCCCCCCCTCACCTATTTCTAGACATGAATGAGGTCCCCCCTCAGCCTCCTCTTCTTCCAGCTCAAGAGACAGTACGGGCACTCCTGCATCTCGATGCCTCTCTCACATCTGGGCCAGCTGACTGCCCCACACAACAAAAAAAGCAGAATCAGTGGCTGGAGTCCAGCAGAAGGAACTGCTTCAGCAACTCCAGCCTGGCTCCATATTTGGCTGTGGCATGGCGTTCCTCTCGCTGCAGCCGGAGCCATAAAAGGGGAGCTGACCAGTTGGTTTCCAACCTTTCTTACGACATGTGGGCTAATCCTTGCAGCATCCTGAGGAAAACAAGTTCAGAGCTTTGAAATTCACTGAGTGAGTGAGTGAGTGAGTGAGTGAGTGAGTGAGTGAGTGAGTGAGCCTTTGCTGCACTGCACAGAGAGATGCTGCTTCTCTGCCTTTCTTTGGAAGAGAGTTACTTCCCCGTTATCTTTAAAATATAAATCAGAATGTCTCCTCCTTTTATTTCTCCAGAGGAAAGTCCTGCCTGTCAGACTGCTGGGGTGTTGCGGGCAGGATTGTCACACAAATCCCTCTGGTGCTAGTCCAGGCAATAACTACTTCCATTCCTCCGTCCAGTGGCCTTTTCTCTCTGTCAGCCACTTTGTTTTCCAGAGCATCCAAACTATTCCAGTCCTGCTCTGGTGCTGCAGACAGGAAAGCACGGAAGGCTTCACTAGGTTGGCTCTGCAGTGAGGGGTTGTTTGGTTTAGCTTGGAAAAGGGGACTCTGAAGTGACTACTTAAATAAGAGCCTCAGCTCGAGTACTGCGGGCAGGTCTGGGTCCCTCGCTTCAAGAAAGGGATTGAGGTGCTGGGGAGGGTCCAGAAGAGCAATGAGGCTGGGGAAGGGTCTGCAGGGAAAGGCTGATGAGGAGAGGCTGAGGGAGCTGGGAGTGTTTAGTGGGGGGGCCTTATCACTCTCTATAACTAAGGGAAGTTATAGACAGGTGGGAATCAGGCTCATTGCCCAGACAGCTAGTGCCAGGACAAGGGGGCAGGGCCTGAAGCTGCCAGGGGAGGGTTAGGTTGGATGTTAGGAAGCCCTTCCTCAGGGAAAGGGTGCCCAGAGCCTGGACTGGACTGCCCAGGGCAGTGGGGGAGTCCCCATCCGTGTCTGGAGGTGTTGAAGGACAGCCTGGCTGTGGCCCTGAGTGCCCTGCTCTGGCTGCTGTGGTGCTGCCAGGTGCCAGGCTGGGCTGGAGGAGCTCAGAGGGCTTTGCCAGCCTCAATCATCCTGTGGTTCTGTGATTCCTTTCTCCTGTGTCTTAAGCCAATTAATTTAGCTGTCCACTTCTCATCCCTTATTTCTTCCCAGTTTACTTGCCAACCTCTTAAGAGAGTTTAGCTCCATGGTGGTCAGAGCAGGGTGCAGAGTAAAACCCTGCCAGTCTGCAGGGTCAGGCATCCTCAGGGCTCACACAGCACACTTGACCTTTGGGCAGCTTGCAGGAGGGTCTCTGACTTGCAAACATCACCAAGAGGAAAAGCAAGAGGCATTGCTTGGCAAGAGGGCGAGAGCAGGCAGCAGCTGTTCTTTCAGCTCATGAAACAGGCAAAACCTGGTGGGCACCGTAAAACAACAGGGTCATAGTGGATTGTGCTCCGCTGGCATGGCAAGGGAGAAGAGTCATTCAGACTGAAGCAAGAGCTTTCAGAGTCACAGCAAGAGCGTTCAAGGTCACAGCAAGGAAGGGGAATGGAAAGAGCTACCCAGACACGAGAGCTACTGGAACGTACCCACAGACAGGGCTGTGTTTTTCCAGGCTGAAGAGCTGCCTTGTGAGAGCCTGCATTTTAACTCCCCTCCTGCTCATGCCTTATCAGCCCTGATGTGCACGTTTGAGAACTGCATGAGCCTGGAAATCCATGGCTCTGGCATCGCTAGCACATGCGTGCTTCCGTGCCAGTATAAACCTTCTACTCGAGTGTGTAGTAATTGGAGTGATTTCCTCAACGCTCTGGGTAAGCGCTGGCTGGGGGAGGTCACAGGGAGGACAACATCACTAGTTCTAGTTGAGACTTCACTGTTTTGCCATGCGTAAGGAGAGGATTCTCTCCTGTCTGCACCCCCAGCTGCCTGTCCCCTTCCCTTGCATCACCCTTGCCAATGTCTGACGCTCTTGGGGGATTTAGATGTTAAGGTAGTGACTGTGGTTTGTTTGTCCTAGCAGCCAGCAAGGAATGCCACACACTGCTGGCACATCTTCCAGAGACATTCAGAGTCTTTCAGTGTCCTCTGGTTTCAAGCAGTAGCTACGAGAGAGTAGCTATCAAGTGTAGAGACAGCCTTTATCCGATGCAGTGCCTGTGCTGCTGAACCCAGGCACTCTAGTTTCCCAGCATCAGTACTTGGGTGCTGGTCCAGACTCCACGTTGGGGCATGATCAGAGCATGCAGCATCCTTTCCCGTTCTCTGCCGTGCCAAGGAGCCAGAGCATGCAGGCTGGATGGGAGCCAGAGCTCGCTCCAGTGGACCTCATGCCTGTCCCCTCAGACTGGCTGGGGCAGTCCCTGTCGACACAACCACTGTGGCACACAGGGGACTTGGCACACAGTACCCAAGGGAATCACCCTCACGGATTGGCTTCGTGTTGGGATGCAGGGATAAAGCTGAGAGGAGAAACAGGGGGTGCTCTCGTGAATGGCAGTTTATGTAAGGTCTAGGAGCAGCGTGTGCCAGCTCCAGTGAGTAAGTACTTTGGCTGTCAGATAAGAGCTGGGTGAGATGCCAGCACACCGGTTATAACTAATGAAGGTAGGAAGGGAACACTCAGAACGAAGTAGGGTAAAATCCCCCAGTTAAAAACACCCTGCAACGGAGCAGCATAAATCACAATCACTAGGGAAAGCCCCGCAGGTAGAGGATGTGGGCACAGGAAAACTGCTGCAGCAGCTGGAAAACACCACGAGGAGCAAGGACTTTGAAGCTGTGGTTTCCACAAAGACTCAGGAAACCATGCAGAATGACCGCTGGGCATGAGCAGCCAGCTGGATCTCGGGGATGATGGGTGAGGATTTGGAGAGGGGCATATGTGCTGTGCTAACCTTATCTGCTGAGAGCATCTCTTAAATGGAATGGATGGAAAGGACTTGCAGATGGGCAAGGTTAGAGAGGAAGAAAATCCTCCTGCCTGGAAAGTGGTGTTTTCTTGTGGAGTCTTTAGTCTGGAGAAGAGGAGGCTGAGAGCAGACCTTAGTGCTCTCTAAAACTAAATGAAAGGAGGTTGTAGCGAGGCTGCTGCTGGTCTCTTCTCCCAAATTCCTAATGGTAGGATGAGGGGAAATGACTTCAAGCTGCATCAGGGGAGGGTTAGACTGGATCTGAGGAAGAAGCTCTGCTGAGAGAGTGGTTGGGCACTGGACCAGGCTGCCCAGGGAGTCCCCATCCCTGGAGGGGTTTAAAAACCGAGTAGCTAGAGCACTTGAGGTCTGGGGGTTGAGGAGCTGTAGGGATGAGAGCTGGAGTAGATGATCCTGGAGGTCCTTCCCAGCCATGAGGATTCTGTGATTCTATGAACTCTTCTTACCACTAATGCAATACCACTCCACATGAAGGGGTTTGAGTGCTGATACTGAACTCCTAGGCTGTGTTTCTGCCCCCGTTACCTGGGCAGCCTCTCAAAACCACGTGCCTGGTGTCTGTGCCTCTCCACATTGCTCTCGGATGCTCCAAACAGTTGTGCATGCATAACCGTGGACGAGACAGGGCGATCAATGATTCAGACACCACAACCAACTACTGGGAGCTTTAAGAAATAAAAGAAGGGCCTTGCTCTCCAGATTTCGTGCACAGAAAAGGGGAGGGAGGGGAGGAAAGGAGAGAAAACCAGTGGTGGTGATGTACTCTATAAATTAAGCGTGGGAAGGCTGCGAGCTCAGCTTTAATAGATTCTGAACTTGTGCGGTTCTCAGCTTGTCAGAAGAAAAAGATGGGATAAATGTTTATCTTCCCCGAATGATCTCTGGTTAGGCTTATCTTGACTATAGATTGGAAATCAAAATATAAATCACCAGCCTTTCTTATGCAAATGCCCACTGTTAACATTTGTCAGACACAGAGAGCAGACACTCCAAGTCCTCTCTCATCTTTAGGGAGGATGAAAACAAATCACACCAGTAAGTAATGCTCGCAGTGCTCGTAGTCTTTGAAGCCTCTGAGCAGCATCACAGGCTGAGGAAACCTGAAGGTGAGCTGTCTATAGAAACAAATAAATAAGTGCTTGCCATGCTGGTGGCCCAAAGGCACCGCTCTGGAGGAGCCTGCCTGCGCTGAATGCGTTGTCAAGCACTGAAGCAGGGAAGTGGTTTAGTCGCCATCCCTGGAGGGATTCCATAGAATCATAGAATCCTTAGGGATGGGAAGGGGCCTCGAAAGATCATCCAGTCCAATCCCCCTGCCACAGCAGGATCACCCAGACCCAGTGGCACAGGAACACAGCCAGGCGGGGCTGGAACGTCTGCAGAGAAGGAGACTCCACAGCCCCCCTGGGCAGCCCCTTCCAGTGCTCCGGGACCCTCCCTGGGAAGAAGGTCCTGCTGAGATTGAGAGGGAACCTCCTCTGTTCCAGCTGGCACCCAGTGCCCCTTGTCCTGTCCCCAGATGCCCTTGAGCAGAGCCTGGCTCCATCCTCCTGACACCCACCCCTCACAGATTGAGAGACAGGAAAGAGGTCCCCCTCAGCCTCCTCTTCTCCCAGCTCCAGAGCCCCAGCTCCCTCAGCCTTTCCTCAGCAGGGAGCTGCTCTACTTAAAAGAGATGAACAGACCAGAAGTTCTTGGCAGCGTGTGAGCTCTTGATGTGCCCCAGCATGGCTCAGGGAGGATGTTTCAAGTAGCACACGAGTGTGAGGATGCTCTTTGTTTCAGGTCAGAACTGCTGATCGAGTCCTAAAGAGTGTGGCTGGGGGTGAAAGTCCAAGTTCAGCTGCCTTTGCTATCAGGTTGATGTCAAAAGGATTTACCTAGCTCTGAGCTCTTTTGTTTGGGGAGACTGGCTGCCTTTCCAGAGACAAAGGCTGCGCCAGTGCCAGTGCTGGGAGCAGCAGGAGAGGGACGCGCGGCTGCTGAATGGGCCCAGCCACCGTACAGATGGAGGGATCATCTGGAAAAACAAAAGTAAAGCTGCTGCCAGCACTTTGCTGAAAGGAGAAGGGCAGGACAGCGTGCTGGGGGGGCACAGGAGCTGGCCACATGGGTGCCGTGGAGTCAGCAGGGCTTAGCTACAGCTTCGGTCCCCTGAGAGAAAGGATGCAGCCCTATTTTAAAGCGGGGAGCATGGAAGTAGCCTTTCCTGGTGTCTGTTGGCATCAGAAGGGTCTAATCCTAACGGGGGCTGGCATTGCCCTCCTAGCTGCATTTAGGGATGTGCTGAGGTACTGGGTCCTGGTCTCGGGAAAACAGCTCGGATCTCTCCTTCAGCATCTCCTCTGAGGCAAATCCTGTGCCTCTGGGCATGGATTGGCTTGGGCTAGAGAGGAGTCCGAGATTGTATTGCCAGGGTCAAATGTGGATTTGCATGACCAGGGTTGGCTGCTGAAGGCCTCTTTGCAGGTTGAGTGGTTGATTTCTCCCTGCTCCAAGCGAGTGGCTGCAGCAAGACAAGATGGGGTGCATGTGGGGAGGAAATCTGGGGCTCTTGCAGGCAAACCACACAGATCTGGGGCAGAAGTGTGTGAGCAAGGTGCCAGGGCAAGACCCCGATGCAGCTGCCTGCTTAAAGCAGTGAGATACCAGACACCTGAGAGGCACCATGTTCTCTGTTCAGCCTGAGTGCTCATAACCAACCTTCCTCCCTTGGAACAAACTCCTTCTTGTTGAAGACAGCAGAGTACTTTCTGCCCTGGTATCTTCCTAACATCCAACCTAACCCTCTCCTGGTGCAG
>VZRI01012752.1:70243-109428 GCA_013397515.1 Upupa epops | reverse complement strand
CCTGGTCTACCTGGTTTTCCCCTTCTAGCATGGTCTTTCCACAGCCCGAGCCGAGGTCATTCCCATTCACAGGTCCTAGTTGTTATAGAAACAGTATTGCTGATGACTCTCTTTTTGGTAAACACTCTAGGAAGGCAGGGGGGTTGGAACTGGATGATCCATAGGTCCCTGAACTGTTCTATCAGTCTATGAGCCCATGAAGTGGGTTTGTGTGAAAGCAGTGTCACAGTCCTCACTCGAAACTTGTGACTGCAGGTCTGAACCTTTTCAGGCTGGGCTCACCCCACTTCTCTGACTCTGCCCTCGATCACTCCTTGCTGTTAGTAAAACACAGCCCGTGTCAGACTCACGCTCTGCTCATCCCATCTCAGAGATCTCCCTGCTTGGGTAGAGCAGAGCCTGCCCCCTCTGTATTGTCCCCTCTTGGCGATGGCTCCGCGGCCGTGGCAGCCTGTCTGGCTGTTGCAGGAGATGCAGGACAGGCTGAGTTTATCCTCCCTACAAGCTTCTCTGTTCCGTTACCCGTGCACAAGATGAAGAAGGGGGCCGGTAATGGGTACCAGATGGAGGTTGCTGTGTTTAAACAAAGACACCTTCGGGACAATCAGAAGCAACTGAGTGGCAGTTTGTACATTCAAACCTGACTCAACAGCAGCGCTTGCTTGCTGACCTAGAAGGAAAAGGGCAGAGGGTCCTTTGTGTTGCCCTGACCCCGTGATTCCCTGTCATCCCTGCGTCTGCCGGGGGAGCTTGTGTACATACGGAGAGGGCAGATGCAGAAGCATCGCTTTCACAGCTTGTGGAGAGCCTGCCTTTCCGAGGCACCTCGCCAAGGTCAGCTCGTTTTGGAGTCAAGCCCCTTGTTGGCTGCCCGTGTCGTGTTCTTGCTAGTGTTTCTCCCTACGCTGAGGGAAGGAGTGTTAAGTTCATTCCCACTGGTGGGTCTGTGCTGCAGAGTGGAGGGGTGGATGTGTTCTAAACCACAGTCTGGCAGTGCTCAGGCGTTTGCTGTGCCTCCTGCCAGAGAAGGGTTTGGGGACAGCTAAGCATAGCTCATAGAATCCTTAGGGATCGGATGGGACCTCAAAAGAGCATCCAGTGCAATCCCCCTTCCATGGCAGGGTCCCCCTTTACTCCCTCGTGTCCAACATTCCCAAATCAAGGAAAAATGCACTTTTCCAGGAGTACATGTGACATCACTGCAGGGCTGAGCTGGTCCATGAGGATGATGAGCTAGATGGCAGATGTTAGGGTTACTGGGTTGGTTTTAGGTTGGACTGGGTGATCTTTAAGGTCTTTTCCAGCCTCATCACTACTGTGAGACTGTGACTCTACAGACTGCACACTACACAGCTTGGCAAAGCCTTCCAGTGCCACCCTAGAAGCTCTTGGGATTTCTTCTGGAGTGTAAGATAGCATCTCTGACTGATGAAGAGCTCAGGAGAGGGAGCAATCCTGGCTTGAAAGGAGCTCCCGGCTCCCCGAGTCCAACCATCCCCACCCCAACCAAACCCCTCAGTCCCTGAGGGACTGACAGACACAGCCTGACCCCCTCCCTGCTGCCACTCGAGCAGGGCAGGAAGCACCATGGCTACAGGGTTCTTCAACACCTCCAGGCAGGGGGACTCCACCACCTCCCTGGGAAGGCCCTGCCAGTGCCCAACCACTCTGGCTGCAGAGAATCTCTGCCTCAGAGCCAGTCTGACCCTCCCCTGCCTCAGCTGCAGAGCAGTGCCCCTGCTGCTGTCAGCAGGCACCAAGGAGCAGAGGCCAACAGCCACCCCTCCACAGCCTCCCTTCAGGGAGATGGAGAGGGCGGGGAGGTCCCCCCTCAGCCTCCTCTTCTCCAAACTCACCCTGCCCAGCTCCCTCAGCCTCTCCTCACACGACTGCTTCTCTCAACCCCTGAGGAGCTTGGTAGCTCTGCTCTGGACCCATTCCAGCATCCCCCTGTCTCTCCTAGCATGAGGGGCTCAGAACTTTATGATTCAATGATTCTTGCTCGGCCTCACCTGCAGGTTGAGGCTGCAGAGACCCACTGCTGCTCCTGCCCCTTGTGCTGCAGCCGGTTCTCTCTTGCCCTTCACACCACTTGCAACTGGAAGAGCCCTCTGTCTCTCCACCTCTGCAGCAGAAATGGTCATCCCCGCAGTGTTTTCCCTTCAGTCGCCTCCTCACCCAGCTCTGTCCTGCTGTTCCTCAAACCTCTTCCCTTTAACAACACCCTCCCACCGCCGCACAACCCCTGTGTAAATCAGGAGTAGAGTCGCATCATCCCCCCCTCTTTCTGCTTCCCGCTGTGACGCCTCTTCCCACGTCGCCTCCCTTGTCACGCCGCCCTATCCCAATATTTCCAGCCCCTCTTTCGCCGTGGTTGGGATTGCAGGTTCCTTCCAGTCGGATTCCAGATGAAGGGCAGGGCAGACGCTGATGGTTTCCACACGAGGCACTCCATCCAGTGGCTTTGGAGTGGAGAGTGACTCGGCTCCCATTCGGGCTGACTGCAGGGGTAAATCTGTGTCACTGGAGCACTTTCGGGTCGCTCGGTGTAATCGGTGTGTGCCCTGCTGCCACGTGAAACACGGGGATGTGGGAGGAAGGGCTTGCGGCTCCTTGCTGCGGGGGTCCCTGCCAGGGTCTGGTTTGCACTGCCAGGTTCACTGCCAGCCTGCTTCAGGAGGCAAATGCAGCTTAGTGCAAGGACCTGGTAAACAGGCTCCCGTGCATCGACTCTGTGGGTTACCTGTGGGATTTACAGCATCACTGAGTGACTGAGGCTGGCAGAGCCCTCTGAGCTCCTCCAGCCCAGCCTGGCACCTGGCAGCACCACAGCAGCCAGAGCAGGGCACTCAGGGCCACAGCCAGGCTGTCCTTCAACACCTCCAGACACGGATGGGGACTCCCCCCCTGCCCTGGGCAGTCCAGTCCAGGCTCTGAGCACCCTTTCCCTGAGGAAGGGCTTCCTGACAGCCAACCTAACCCTCCCCTGGCAGCTTCAGGCCCTGCCCTCTTGTCCTGGTGAAGTTGCCTGGGAGAACCTGACCCCCACCTGACTGCAACCTTGAAATCCATTCAAGGAGTTGTAGAGAGGAAGAAGATCCCCCTGAGTCTCTTCTCCAGGCTGAACCCCCCCAGCTCCCTCAGCCTCTCCCCATCAGCCTCTCCCTCCAGTCCCTTCCCCAGCCTCGTTGCCCCTCTGGACCCTCTCCAGCCCCCCATGTGCTGTTCTGGAGGTGCCGCTCGGTGAGACGATGGGATGTGTCACCAGCAAATGCCGTGTTTCACCGCCACAGAGGAAGAAGCCCCCTTCTGTTTGGCAGCCCCAAGCATGGTGCCAGCTGTCCTCAGTGCAGCTAGGACTGGCACACGGTGACTGCGAGACATCCAGGGAGCACGATGCACATGGTGGCACCGCCGGGACAGGTGTTGCTGCCATCAGGATGCCTGACTGTGTTCAGAGCAAGCCCAGAAGTGTGAACATTTTGAGTCTTGGCATGAGCTGCAGCTTGTGTGGCAACAGGAGATAGCTCAGCGGAGCCAAGAAGGAGCCTGCCTTTCGCTGGGTGTTTCTGTGCTGTCAGGTCGGTTCACTCCCTGCTTTGCCCTGGGGCACAGCTCCGCTCTTCACCCACGCTGTAGGTAGAAGTGTTTGCATTCAGGGCTCCCAGTCAGAAAGAAGCCAAATATTTTCCTTGGCAGGCAGACTGCTGGACCCCACAGTGAGCGAGAGAAGTCATGAACCACACTACACATCATTTGGCCCTGGGTGAGGGCTGACTCAAGGCACGGAGAATTGACTTGGGCTGATGTTACCACGGATCTCCAAGGCCTTTAGCCCAAGTCTAGCGCTCGGCGGCAGCGCTGTTGACATAAAAAGTCTGGCATGACCTTGTTGCAGCAGGCCTGCTTCATTATTCAGTCGCCAGCCGGCAGGAAAGCGGTGGCTGCTGCTCTGCTGCTACTTGCTCATCTGCTTTCTGGGAGAAAGCCTCTTCCAGTGTCTGAAGATGAAATCAGAGCAAGCAGATGAGTCAGGCTGATGGTCGTAGAATCCTTAGGGATCTTGAAAGATCATCCAGTCCAATCCCCCTGCCACAGCAGGATCACAGGAACACAGCCAGGTGGGTCTGGAACGTCTCCAGAGAAGGATGCTCCACAACCCCCCTGGGCAGCCTGGTCCAACATCTCAGCACCCTCCTGGGGAAGAACTTCCTCCTGACTTCCAGTCTCAACCTCCCCTCTTCCAGCTGGAAACCATTCCCCCTGCTCCTACCACTCCAAGCCCTGGGAATCAGCCCCTCCCCAGCTTTCCTGCAGGATCTCAGCCATACACATCCCCTCGATTTCAGGGAGTCGAACCCCCACGAAAATGACTTTCAGGGTTCCTCCGTTCCAACCGTCAGGAGGGGTCTGAATTTTTTCCCTGATTAATTGCCTGTTTACAGTGTTGCTGAACAAATCCTGGCTGAACGTTGGGATATGAAATATGTCTGCTGAAAAAAGCAAGCATCCAATTACCATGGCCCAATTAAAACTTAATAAAATCATCTTCCATTAACAAACACCAGATGTAACTGTCAGGGTTATCTCCCTGCTCTTACGTTCATCGTTTGTGAGCTCTCTTCATCTAAGCACTTGCTTGGGAGAGAATATAACTGAGAGAGTACCTTCCTGAAGCTGGCCCTCTCAGTTCCAGGAGGACACAGAGCTGCTGGAGAGTCCACTGCAGACCAGAAAGGTGATGGAGGTTGGGGAGCATCTCCCTGCTGAGGAAAGGCTGAGGGAGCTGGGTGTCTTGAGCTTGGAAAGTAGGAGGTTGAAGGGGGACCCCATGACTGGAAAGGGTGGGGGTCAGGAGGAAGGAGCCAGGCTCTGCTCAGGGGCACCCAATGCCAGGACAAGGGGCACTGGGTGTCAGCTGGAACAGAGGGGGTTCCACATCAAGAGGAGTAGCAACTTCTTCCCAGTGAGGGTGCCAGAGCCCTGGCAGGGGGTTGTGGAGTCTCCTTCTCTGGAGCCGTTTCAAACCCACCTGGGCTGTTCCTATGTGACTGGATCTAGGAGATCCTGCTGTGGCAGGGGGGTTGGACTGGGTGATCATTGGAGATCCCTTCCAGTCCCTAACTCTCTGTGTTTCTGTCTAAATACAGTGCCAAACTTAACCACCTCCCTGAACCTAACACTATCAGATTAAAGAAAGGGAGAGAGACAGAGCTTGGGCTGAAAACCCTCTCGATTATTTCATACAAAGATTGCAGAAGAGACTTCAGTAAAAGGCAGGAATACTCATTCTGGAGCCCGTTTCTTCTTCAGGGGGAAAGGGAAGATACTCATCTGCTAAGGCAGCCCGTGTGTGATGAGTGTGGAGCTACCTGCCAGCTGAGAGGCAGAGGAATTGTCTAAGAAATACAGAGCACAGCCACGAGAAATAAAGCAGCACAGAGAGTGTCAGAGGTTTCCTATAACCTCTCTGCCCCCTGGACATGCGTGTTTGGCAAGGGCAGAGTTGCTGTTTCCCCATCCCAGTGTTTTTGAGCTTCACAAGGTACTGCTACACAGGATTTATCTGTCTGGATTTGTCCCACCTGGCACGAGGTCTCGAATGAACACTGCAGTCTCCCTTGGTTCACAGCTTAAACTGCTTTTAGAAAGGGCCTCCCGCTCAGCTGGAAGAGGGTCCAGCGTGACTCTGTTTCTCATCTCAACCCGTGAGGTAGATGGGTGACATCAGGTCAGATGAATTTGGTTATAAAACCCCACTTCACACTAGTGGCCCTTCAGTTGATGAACAGATGTACAGGGTGGCTGCAGATCGTGGAATCATAGAATCCTCCTGGCTGGACAGGACCTCCAGGATCAGCAAACCCAGCCCTGATCCCAGCAGCTCCCCAACCCCCAGATCGTGGCCTCAAGTGCTGGAGCTACTTGGATTTAAACCCCTCCAGGGATGGGGAATCCACCCCCTCCCTGGGCAGCCCAACCACTCTCCCACTAACATCAAGACCTTGGTTTGTGTCCTGGGCTGTCTATGAGATGTTGAACGATCATTCTGAGAGGAGCCCTCACTGCTCTCTACAGCTACCTCAAAGGAGGTTGTAGTGAGGCTGCTGCTGGTCTCTCCTCCCAAATTCCCAATGCTAGGATGAGGGGCAGCAGCCTCAAGCTGCATCAGGGGAGGGTTAGACTGGATCTGAGGAAGAAGCTCTGTGCTGAGAGAGTGGCTGGGCACTGGACCAGGCTGCCCAGGGAGGGGGTGGAGTCCCCATCCCTGGAGGGGTTTAAATCCGAGTAGCTCCAGCACTTGAGGCCACGATCTGGGGGTTGGGGAGCTGCTGGGATGAGGGCTGGGCTGGGTGATTCTGGAGGTCCTTTCCAGCCAGGAGGATCCTACGAATGCAGAGTGGATTTCAGCCAAGGAGCCCAGTTTGCCTGTGCCCCAGCCCTTTCTCACCCTTCTGTGTTTCGTGGTTCTCTTTAAGCGATTTTCAAGTGCAAGCTTATAATTTCATTCATCCCTTTATTGATTAATTACAGCCTGCTCTCTTAGATGACTGATGGCCTCGATAGCGTGCAGAACGGAGAGTGTTGCTGCTCTTTATTCTAAACGTAGCTTTCTCCAAGGGCTGGGGGGGAAATGTCTCTGTCGGTGATGCTCTCTCCCCTCTCATTTTCCAATATTCCTAATTGCTGCGTAGAAACGGGCTTTGTCCTCATCCTCCAGGGCGCTGGTAGGCAGCTCTGCCTCGTGCTGCATTGCATGCCTTGAAGTACATCCCTTGTCTGGCTGAATTCGTGCCAGTTTCAGCAGGAGTCACACATAGGCAGGCAAGAGATTGGCAGAGGTGAGTGCAGGAGCTCTGTGGAGTCCGTGGGAGTGTTTGTGTACCTCCTCGTGTGCAAAAGACAGAGAGAATGTTGAAACTCGAGAGACGGATCATCTGACAGCTCTGCAGTGGAGGTGCAGCCCTGATTTGACAGCTTGTTTGAAAAGGCACTCTGGGAGCTCAGCGGGAGTGTTCTGGGCTCCCCAGTTCAAGAGGGACAGAGATCTGATTGAGAGAGTCCAACAGAGGATGATTAGGAGACTGGAGAACCCACCCTATAGGGAAAGATTGAGAGACCTGGGGCTCTTTAGTCTGGAGAGAAGGCTGCGAGGGGATGTAATCCCTGTCCATAAATCCATGAGGGCTGACTGTTAAGAAGAAAGAGACTGTCTCCCTTCACTTGCACCCTGTGACAGGACAAGGGGCACTGGGTGTCAGCTGGAGCACAGAGAGTTCCACCTCAACAGGAGGAACAACTTCTTTACTGTAAAGGGCTGCCCAGGGAGGTTGTGGAGTCTCCTTCTCTGAAGACCTTCCAGACCCATATGGATGCTCCTGTGTGATCTGCCCTAGGTTCTATGGTCCTGCTCGAGCAGGAGGGTTGGACTCGATGACCTTGAGAGGTCCCTTCCAACCCCTAATGATCTGTGTCTGTGTTTCCTCTTTTGGGATCCTGTGGGACCTCCAGCTGTGCACAGTGCAGTACTCTCCATCTTCTCTAAGAAGTGGAACACAACCAAACCAATTGAGCCTGGGCTTCCCAGGGATGGTCCCGGAGCACTGGACCAGGCTGCCCAGGGGGGTTGTGGAGTCTCCTTCTCTGCAGACGTTCCAGCCCCGCCTGGCTGTGTTCCTGTGCCACTGGGTCTGGGGGATCCTGCTGTGGCAGGGGGGTTGGACTGGATGATCTTTCCAGGTCCCTTCTGATCCCTAACACCCTATGATCCTGTGATTCTATGGTTGAGTAGTCCCATCTGCTCTGCACAGAGGTGACCTGTTTGCTCTTTGTCCACTGAGTGCAGAAGGAAGGAGGTTATCCAGGCACTGTGTCCGACCATGTCCTGAGAGAACAGATGATGAGAAAGTGCCTAGCAGTACCTCATCCCCACACTTCTCCTGCTGTTCCGTTATCAGTTTGACTTCCCCTGAATAATTAGAGTCATGCAGGATGCTTTTTAGTTAAAAATCACATTCTTGCAAGGCTTTAGCACAAGCCAGACCTATGAAAATTATAATGATAGCGTTAAATTCTGCTCTTCTAGTCCTGTATTCACTCGGGAAAAACCTTAGGGATGGGAAGGGACCTGGAAAGATCATCCAGTCCAATCCCCCTGCCACAGCAGGGTCGCCTAGGCTAAGGTATCTGAGCATCTCTTAAGAAGCTGAGACTAAACTGCTCAGCTCAGTTCATTTCAAACAGGAGCAACTCTCTGCACCCACCCTACCCTGGTTGCTGTAGCACCTTCTCCCCCAGAGCACTGGTGGGGATTAGAAACTCTGGTGGCTTTGCTTTTCCGAACAGAAATAAACCCAAGTCAAACCTTTGCAGTCAACTCACAGCGAGTTGGCATCGAGTTCTACAGACCCTCCAGCCGTGTTTTCAGCCTCATGTAGGAGTGCTCTGTCTTCCACGCAGCCCTTTCTGAACCAGTCCTCTCCCCAAAAAGCAGTGTTTTGATTTAACGACCGACCAGTGAGTTGGAGAGGGCAAAGGACTCCTCCTCGATGCCTGTGAGATAAATGGGAGGCACTGCGCTTCAAGGGAGGTCCCGGCGTGATTTATAGCCAAGAGCAGTTGTTAATAGGCCAACATTAGCTTTCTACTTCTCCAATAAACGTGTCAGCTTGGAATGCAAGCGTGCAGTCCCGCTGGCAGCTTTATGGGCCAGGAAATGTGTGCTAGAGAGAGCACAAACGCAGCCTCAGTTCACTCGCCAAGGCTGCCTAACATTCTTCTGGATCAGGCTCTTCTCTCACTGATCCCGCTGATGGTTGTTCCTCTCTGGGTTCTGACATTCCTGGGTTGGTTTAGTTCAGGACCCGGGTGGGTCTGTGGCAGAGGGACTGGACTCGTAAGAGGTCTGGGCAGCAGCTTTCCCGTCTCCTTCTCTAGAGCCATTCCAGACCCACCTAGAGATGTTCCTGTACTTGGTCTGGGTGATCCTGCTGTGGCAGAGGGATTGGACTGGATGCTCTTTCAAGATCCCTTCCAATCCCTAGGGATTCTATGGTTTTGCTGAGATGGTAGGGCTGGAACAGGTGGGGAAGAGGGGCGATGCAGGAAAGATGTGAAAGACAGTGCTTTTTATGAAGGATGTTTGTCCTTGCGCGCCAGTCAAAGCTCTCTGTTTGCCTGCCTTTAGGGTCTTGATATTTGTGGGGAAAAGATGTTTTCCTGTAGGGAAGAGGAGGGAGCCGGTGAATTTGGCAGCTGCTTAAAGTGGGGCACTGCATGCATTTTTAAATTCTTTCATAATTCATGATTTTTAGTCTGTTTTAGAAGAAAACGTAGGTGCACTGACAGAGGATCGGACAGGGCCAGTGTCCAGAAGAAACTACAGCCTAGTGTCTCTCCCTTCCTGAACCTCACTGGTACCTCTGTCACTGGTACTGCAGCTGGCAGAGGGCAAGGAGAAGAAGCCCCAACAGTTCAGCTGCTGAATGAGCTGGGGTTTTCAGATGAGGAAAATTCTGAGAGCGTGGAGAGGGGAAAGGAGTTGTTGGTGGTGACAGCACAGACCGTTGCACCCAAAGCACTCTGGTCCCACATAGCTGGGAGAAGAGGAGGCTGAGGGGGGACCCCATTCATGTCTATAAAGATGTAAGGNGGCTGTGGAGTCTCCTTCTCTGCAGACGTTCCAGCCCCGCCTGGCTGTGTTCCTGTGCCACTGGGTCTGGGGGATCCTGCTGTGGCAGGGGGATTGGACTGGGTGATCTTTTGAGATCCCTTCCCATCCCTAAGGATCCTATGGTTCTATGATTCTAATGTTGCACTGCGAATGAAATCCCTATGGAAGCCTTCATGGGGATTGCTGTCTGCGTTGAGTAAACGTGTATTAGTGATCTTTGGAAGGCACTCTGTCAGCCTCTTTGGAGTCACTGCTTTCTCTCATGTAAATATGTATTTAGGGCAATTTTAAAATGCAAGGGTTTGCCCTGATTATGTAAATGATCCTGCACTCTACAAATCACAAGTCCTTCTTGAAATGATGAGAGATGAGGTTGAACAGGGCCAAGGGCAAGGTCCTACATTTGGCCACAGTAACCCCCAGCAGAGCTACAGACTGGAGGATGAGTGGCTGGAGAGCAGAGAAGGACCTGGCAGCACTGGGTGACAGCCAGCTGAACAGGAGCCAGCAGGGTGCCCAGGTAGCACCAAAGGCCAAGGGCATCCTGGCTTGGATCAGCACTAGTGTGGCCAGCAGGACTAGGGACATCATTCTCCTGTGATCCTGGGGTGGCCTCCCCTCGAGTCCTGGGGGCAGTGCTGGGCCACTCGCTTCAAGAAAGAGATGGAGGGGCTGGAGTGGGTCCCAAGGAGCAATGAGGCTGGGGAAGGGACTGGAGGGAAAGGCTGGTGAGGAGAGGCTGCAGGCATTTAGCCTGGAGATTCAGCGGGGACCTTCTCCCTCTCTCCAGCTCCCTGAAGGGAGGTTGTAGTCAGGTGGGGGTCAGGCTCTTCTCCCAGGCAACCAGTGCCAGGATGAGAGGGCAGGGCCTGAAGCTGCCAAGGGAGGGTTAGGTTGGCTGTTAGGAAGCCCTTGCTCAGGGAAAGGGTGCTCAGAGCCTGGACTGGACTGCCCAGGGCAGTGGGGGAGTCCCCATCCCTGTCTGGAGGTGTTGAAAAAAAGACTCGAGGTGCCACTTAGTACCATGGTCTGGATTATTGTGGTGCTGCCAGGTGCCAGGCTGGGCTGGAGGAGCTCAGAGATCTTTTGCAGCCTCACTCATTCTGTGATTCTTGATCCTTCTCCCCACCCTCCTCCTTTTCTAACGGTTAGAATATGCAATTGAATTTCATGCTTAAGAAAGTGAGAAAGTACGAGCACAGAGTGGCTAAAGCATATTTAGGTCAGGTCCTACACAATCTTCATCAAAGAGCCTGGCAGTCCAGCCAATACAGCTGTCTCCATGCTCCAGCCTTTGTTTTTATGCTGAGCCCTTTCCTTAAGAGGATCAAAACTACCGGAGTGGAAATTTCTGAGCTGGCAGTCAGGGCACAGTCAACCCATTTTCTGGACCTCATGAACTGCAGTACAGAGCTTCCCTTACAGAAATATGAGGTTCTTCTAGTGACAGTACAGACAGCAACCAGAAATGGCTCTCCTTTCCATCCTCTGAGAACTTGGGACCCCTTTATCTCGTCCTGACTGAGTCCTGTTAATCATCTTTCTTCAGTGTTACCCTGAGTCGGTTCATTGTGCTGATTAATTGCAGCAGTCACCTTCAAGAACGGAGGGAGCCAGCTGGATGGAAATGATTTGATTTTTCATAGCTGTCTAAAAGGAACTAAAATGTCTTCTAGAGACAGAGGAGAAAGGCCAGTACCTCTGAAGAGAGAGCTGCCCCATCCTAACATAGGTGAGAGGAACTCTGCTGGGGTGCTGCGTGTTTCCCTTGGCGATGGAAAGAACCTAGTCCGACTTTAGGGCAGGGGAAATAAATCCCAGCTCATCTGCTCACTTAGTTTTGTGGTGCTATCAATCTCAGCAGGACCTTCTTCCCAGGGAGGGTCCCGGAGCACTGGACCAGGCTGCCCAGGGGGGCTGTGGAGTCTCCTTCTCTGCAGACGTTCCAGCCCCGCCTGGCTGTGTTCCTGTGCCACTGGGTCTGGGGGATCCTGCTGGGGCAGGGGGATTGGACTGGGTGATCTTTCGAGATCCCTTCCACTCTCTAATACTTCTATTATTCTATGATTCTATGGCAACACCACCACTGCTCGGATCCCACTGCTTAGAAGAAGGTGGCTGCTTTGGGTCTCACTCGTGTTTGGCCCAGACCTGCAAGCAGAGAGCTGTGTTTGCCTGGTGCAATCCCTGCCCTGTAATTTCCATGGAGCCCATTCCAAAGCAGCACAGGCAGCCCAGTCGCTCTGCCCACAGATGACTGAGCATGCCATAGTTTGCCACACGACTTGGTGACCTGCCCTTATATGAGAGGGACTTCTGGTGCAGCACGTCAGCTCCAGCTCGATGCTATCCAGATGATCCAAGGGGATAAAAATGAGGCACTGCTTCCATTCATCCCGCAGCCCGCTCTGCGCGCTCGCATGCTTCTTCAGTTGGACTTGGCCCAGTTGCTAACATACCAACTCCCTTTTGAACACAGGGGGCTGTAGAGGGAGGGGAGGAACCTACAGAGAGAAGAGAAACAGCAGAATACAGGAAACTAGGGAAGTGTTTATTAAAAAAAGAGGCAGCAATCATAAATTCTTTCGTTTTGGTAGAGAAAACCTACAGTGATGTGTTCTTAGAGACAGGCTTTGCTGGCATGCTTATCCACTGGGGTTTCCATCATCATTTCCATGTGCTGCCTTCTGATTGCTCACAGTTTTGTGGGTTTCTATCCAAGCCTCAGATAGCAAACGATTAAAATAAGGAATTCCTCTCCTCTCCTCTCCTCTCCTCTCCTCTCCTCTCCAGCCCTGTGGTCAGATGTTTATCTGCTCTACATTGTCTTAACAACATCCAGAGGCTGAGGATCTACCCCCTGGTTGTGGCTTTGTCTGTTGAAGGTCTCCTGGGAAGCCTGAATAGCAGCTGCGTGAGAGAGAGCAAGAGCGAGAGGTTCCACAGCCCCTTTCTCCAGCAGAGGAACAATGCCTTCACCCTGGAACACGAAGCATTCTGTCAAGGCTGTTGTCAGTGTTGCTCTAGCTGGAAGAGGGGAGGTTTAGGCTGGAAGTCAGGAGGAAGTTCTTCCCCAGGAGGGTGCAGAGACCCTGGACCAGGTTGCCCAGGGAGGTTGTGGCTGCCCCCTCTTCTCCCTGGCAGTGTTCAAGGCCAGATTGGCTGGGGTCTTGAGCACCCTGGTCTGGTAGGGGTGTCCCTGCTGATGGCAGGGGGGTTGGAACTGGATGATCTTGAAGGTCCCTTCCAACCTGAACCACTCAAGGAGTCCCACTGCATGGATGAACACCCGGTGGCCTCTGCTTCACTGCACAGGACTCAGATTACCAAATAGCCACAAGCCCTCCTCTGGCCCTCGTGGCCACCCCTGTGATGCAGTTAGTGCAGTAGCTGCTCCACAACCATAGCTTTTCTAACCCTGATCTAGATCATTTATTGTCTGGTCAGAATCTGTGTTACAGTGACAACTGGACTATGAAAGAGACCGAGAGTACTTGAACAGAGGTTGCAGAGAGGCAGGGGTTGCTCTCTTTTCCCTACTAGCCAGTGACAGGATGAAGGGCAGCACCCCCTCCCTGGGCAGCCTGGTCCAGTGCCCAGCCACTCTCTCAGCACAGAGCTTCACCTAAAAGTAAAGACATCTTCGTGCAGTGCAGCAGGTGATCTGTAGTGATCCCTTCCAACCCAAACTGCTCTATGATTGCATGATATCCACTTCCCGCGTGGATCTGGATGGGGTTTGCTGCCGGTTGAATCTCCCTAGTATGAAGTGCTCTGGTGCAGGAGACTCAAGCTGAGTGTCAGATGAACTAAATTGATATGTCAGCTAGAATATCACGTCAGATGCAGAGCGAATCTGCATTCTAGCTGTTACCGCACGCAGGACTCACACTGATCTGGTCGGGAGGTGCTGATTGCCCATCTGTTTTACCTGCTGGAGAATGTTTGCTGGAATAACGCCTGTCGTATTCAAAGGACCATCCCAAGATGTGGCTAATAGCTGCTAACAGGTGTCTCTGCGATCTAGGACTCGAGCCAGGCTCTTTAAAAGCAGGAGCCAACTTCATTTGCACCAGGCTGTTAGCGCAATCCTGGTTGTTTCACTTCTGGCTTCGGCGTTGGGGTTCTTTGTTCAGTGATTTCAGCTGGAACTGAGGGAAAAGTTCCTCACGCAGAGTTTTCTCTGCTTTGGGTAAAACAGAGTAGTCCTGGGAGCGCTGGAGAAAGGAGCTATTTCCATAAAATCCCCAAGGATGCTGTGTGCTGGCGGCTGAAGGAGGGAGAGCCAGAAGGCGTTCGGGAACCGCCTGAAGTTTCAGGAGCTGATAGGCACTGCAGCAAGAGGGGAGCCTCGAAATGTTTGATCTCATTTGGACAGACTCCGAGTGGAAAAGCTTAGCGGAGCTGATCCTCACTGTCTTGCCTCTTGAAAAGAGAGCCTGTGTGGAGTAGCTGAGGGAACTGGGTTGTTGAGTCTAGAGAAGAGGAGGCTGAGAGGAGACCTCACTGCTCTCTACAGCTCCCTCACAGGAGGTTGTAGCGAGGCTGCTGCTGCTCTCTTCTCTCACATTCCTAATGATAGGACGAGGGGCAGTGGCCTCAAGCTGCATCAGGGGAGGGTTAGACTGGATCTGAGGAAGAAGCTCTTTGCTGAGAGAGTGGTTGGGCACTGGACCAGGCTGCCCAGGGAGGTGGGGGAGTCCCCATCCCTGGAGGGGTTTAAAAGCTGAGTGGATAGAGCACTTGAGACCATGGTCTGGGGGTTGTGGAGCTGTTGGGATGAGGGCTGGGCTTGGTGATCCTGGAGATCCTTTCCAGCCATGAGGATTCCATGATTCTGAGGAGTGACCTCATTGCTGTCTCTCAATCTGTGAGGGGTGGGTGTCAGGAAGATGGAGCCAGGCTCTGCTCAAGTGCATCTGGGGACAGGACAAGGGGCACTGGGTGCCAGCTGGAACAGAGGAGGTTCCCTCTCAATCTCAGCAGGACCTCCTCTTCTCCCAGCTCAAGAGACCCAGCTCCCTCAGCCTTTCCAGCTGTTCTCCTTCCTTCATCATGTTTGTTGCTCTGCACCAGACCACCTCTCAGTGTGTGATGGGTCAGGAAGGCTCCACGGGGATCTCTGCTGTCCTGTGGGTTCACAGCTTTGTAAAGCTGTAGAGGAGCCAACTACTGGACTTGTTCTTACGCTGAACTCTGACAGAAGAGGTTGGCTGGAGGATACAGCCAGCCCAGCACTTGTCACTGCAACCAGTCACAACGATGGGGCTTCTGCACTGTCCAAGCCTGTGTTTCCTTTCTTGTCTCTAAAAGACTGGTTTGAGTCACGTAGCCATCCTCTTGTGAGCCTAGAAGATACTTAGCCTCAACCCTCAAAGAACTTTCACACTGACTTCTTCTGAACCACCAGCAAAGCTGCTTTGTTCTGCCTGCCTCAAAAACACCGACCCTCAAGAAGAGGGCTCAGCAGTCTTGTTTGTCCTTGTCTGCGATCTAATTCCTCTTCATCCACCCTCCGTGCCCTGCTGAGTGTGTGCTGGTACAGGGTCAGTGCTCACCAGGCCACAGTCTCTGTAGCCTTAGCGATAGGGAAGGTCAGCACAGCCATCCCTCCCAGCTTCACCCCAGGGTTAAACGTGAGCTGGTGCAGCGTTCTGCCCAGCTCCAGACAGTCACCCTGCCTTCCAGAGGCTGCAAGCCTTGATTTTCTGCTAGAGAGGGTCCGTAGCTCTAATGTCACTGGCGTTTCTGTTCCTTACAAGATCATCCACTCAAGGGCAGATGTTTTCAGCTGTAGAGGGGGAAGCTGAATGCTGCTCCTGGGATTAGTGTCGTTGCTTCGTGACAGCTGTAAGTGGGTTACTTGATCAGTAACTCGAGGAAATCCTAGTGATGACAACAAGTTCCTCTGATTCTGAGCGAGCTACACATTGCAGGTTTCATGGGACCGTTGGAAAAGCAGCGGCTGTCATAGGATGGCAGAATGGTTGAGGTTAAAGGATGACCTCTGGATGTCATCCTGTCCAATCCTCCCTGTTCAAGCAGCACCACCTAGAGCCAGCTGCTAAGACAGAGAGCTTTGTATGATCTCCAAGAGACGAGACCCCACAGCCTCTCTCTCCATTATGTTTATCACTATGATTTGAGAGGTAGATTTGCCAGGACTGGAGTGTGAGGAAAGATGAGGTGAAGAGGCTCAGATCTGCATGCAGCAATGAGCAGAGGCCTCAGCACTGCCCAGTACAGGAGGAGGATTATGTCCCTAGTCCTGCTGGCCGTCAGCTTTTCCAGGAGGATGCTGTGGGAGACTGTGTCGAAAGCTTTGCTGAAGTCTAGTCACCCAGCTCTGTGTCATCAGCAAACCTGCTGACAATCCCCAATCCCTCATCCAAGATTGAAGAGGACTGGTCCCAGCACTGGGACCCCACTAGATACAGCCCTCCAACTAGACCACTCCTCTCTGGCTTCTATCCCGCAGCCAGTTCACAATCCACCTCCCTACCCAGTCATCCAGTCCACACTGCCTCAGTTTAGCTGGCAGGATGCTGTGTGAGACTCTCAAATACTGGGGGTTTGTTAAGTTTCTAAGAGCTGGGGGCTTTACAAGCATCCCAGAGTGCAGAGGTCAAACTGCTGGTTGCTTGGGAGCAACGTTCCTGGGAGTCTGCTGTAAATTGAAGCTGTGTCACCATCACAGAGCAGGGCATTCCTAACTAGGCTGTAAAAATAGACAGTAAAAGAGGCCTGAATCGAGCTGGTTAAGCCGTGCTCCTTGGAGTGGACAGGACTTGAGGAATCTCTCTGTCAGGTCACCATACCGTGCACTGTAGGTAACTGGAGCAGAAGTAAAAGGAGAAGGAAACACCCTGTAGACTCTCATTTCTTCCAAAAGGATTTCTCTTTGCTCTTGGTAATAAGAGTGCAGACGTTTGAGGTTTGCAGCTACTTCTTGTTGTAGGGGTGCTGACTGTCTTAGTTTCTTAATTTTCTTAAAGAACAGATAAATATCTCAAGGGCATCTGGGGACAGGACAAGGGGCACTGGGTGCCAGCTGCAACAGAGGAGGTTCCATCTCAATCTCAGCAGGACCTTCTTCCCAGGGAGGGTCCCGGAGCACTGGACCAGGCTGCACAGGGAGGTTGTGGCTGTCCCCCAGCTCCCTGGCAGTGTTCAAGGCCAGATTAGTTGGGGCCTGGAGCACCCTGGTCTAGTGGGGGGTGTCCCTGCTCATGGCAGGGGGGTTGGAACTGGATGATCTTTGAGGTCCCTTCCAACCTGACCCACTCTATGAATCCATGAATCTATGGAACAGGGTCACCTGGGGTTTGCTGCTGCAGTATTTTAACTCAATGTGAGGAGCAGTGTCTTGATTCTCAAATCCCAACGGACAGTAAATTAACTCACAGTTAATAAAATCTGCTCTCCACTGTCCACGCGGCAAGCTGCCAGATAAAAATGCTCCTTGGAGCTGTCTGTCATTTAATCTTTCCAAACTCTTACCGTGCTGGCTCCACTGGGGTGCTGGATGGGTGTTTGCCTGGTGATCCAAATCCCTTGGAGAGTACAGGCGCATCTAACTCACTCCATGGCTTTCTAAAGCCTGGGCGGGCTACCTCTCTGTGTTGCTGCCTTGCCCAGGGCAGCGGAACCGAAGGGGAAGCCCATTGAGTTGTGAGGATGCATTACTCTACCCAGTGTTTGTATCATAGAAGAGAGTAAAATTGAATCTCTTACTGCCTCCACGGACACTGTGCAGCACTGGCAGACTTTTTAGCCTCGTGTCACTTGTGAGCTTGATTTTACTCTATGGGAACCAGGCTGAGTTTCACCACTGTTTGTGATGAGCAGAAGGCAGATGAATGACCCGTGCAAGTGCAGTATTGGCTCTGAACAGCTCAGGCTGATGTAGGGTCAGTGTTCTCGTTCAGTAGTGTGTTGTCTGAATTGCTGCTAGACCCACTGGAAGGGTTGGGGTGTTTTAGGAACAACTGCCTTCTTAGTTCTTAATTAGATCAGAACCTCAACGAAAGCACATTCGTCAGTGAGTTGTGGGGCTGACACTCCTGTCTCTCGAGGCCTCGTGGTAGCATCACTAGAGAGACACAAACAAAACCAGGCTGGGATTCATAGACTCATCATTAGGGATCAGAAGGGACCTGGAAAGATCCTCCAGTCCAATCCCCCTGCCACAGCAGGATCCCCCAGACCCAGTGGCACAGGAACACAGCCAGGCGGGGCTGGAACGTCTGCAGAGGAGACTCCACAGCCCCCCTGGGCAGCCTGGTCCAGTGCTCCGGTACCTTCAGCCCTGTGCTGCTCTTAAGTAGTTCTGCACTTTGGTGTAGCTCTAGGGAGATCCTGGTCTGGCAGGGGGATTGGACTGGATGATCTTTCAAGATCCCTTTCAATCCCTAACACTCTGTGCCTCTGTGATTGTGTAGCAGTACAGGAACCGAGATGCAGAGCAGCCTTACTTTCTCCAGTGCTTTAACAGAGCCACACTAATGACGACGGTATCCTCTGGGTGTCTATTAGCATTAATTAAGGGATTGCAACTCGATGACTAATCTGCTGTCTTCAGCAGAGCCTGAGCAGAGTTGCCAGGTACAGGGAAGGTAAAAAGCAAAGCAGAGATCAGGAGACATGAATTTTTCAGCACGCAGACAGTTGGTGACCCTGTTGTTTTCCTATCCACTGCTGGATTCTTCTCATTTCGGTTTCAGCATCAGGTTCACGTCTTCCTTTTAAGAAGCACTCCAGCTTAGAACCAGTCCATTACCCTTCCTGAACAGCTACATGCTCAAACAGATGTTCTTGCCAGTAACGTTCGTCTGATAAACACCATCACCTCATCCCCGCTGATGGCCAGGAGGAGGATGTTAAAGGCTGAAGGAGCTGCTGGCGTGAGGAGGACGTGCAGAGTGTTATTTCTGTGTTTCTCCTGAGCCTGTCTGCTTTCACTCTGCTTCTTCCCTTACCCTCCTCAGGTTATACCTAACGCTGAAGAGCCAGGCTTGTTTATTTTACCTGCCACCCGGTGATTCCACGGGGCTGTGGCATCCTGCTGCTAGCTCTAGCAGAATAACACTGCTGCCTTAGACTCTGTTGCTTGCAAGTATCTAGGTCATCGCATCCGTGCAATAAACCTTAGTGGGATTGTTCCTAGACATGGTGTAAAGCATGATTAGTGTACTCCTGGAGATCTCAGTGTGTGCTTGGTACAGCTGTTTATCTTGCCCAGTGGAGTCTGTAGACTGAGATTCTGCCTTGGGGAGATTCTCTGACAGCCTTGCCAGCTGGATGCATCGCAGTTATCTTACCCTCAACCTCAGGAAAATAAAACCCTCTTGCTGGGCCTGTGGTGCTGTGGTTAAGAGCAGAGGCTCTTTTCTTTTATGGCATCCCTGAAGAGGATCAATCACATCTTGACGTTTGACCTTTCCGTTTGGGTAGCAAGCTGTGTCCTAGGAGCAGTGAAAAAGGGAGTTGGTTTTTGTTGTGGTGCGAGTGCCTGTGCGTGCTGCACCCCAGCTCACCCTGCGCTGACCTTGCAGCACAGCTTTGGAAGCCTTGTTTATACAGCTTCCATCTTTACAGGATGCCTGTAAAGGATCTTCCATCTTTACAGGATGCACTGCTGCCCATATAGAATCATAGAAGCACTAGGTAGTCTAATCCCCCTGCCACAGCAGGATCCCCCAGACCCAGTGGCACAGGAACACAGCCAGGCAGGGCTGGAACGTCTGCAGAGAAGGAGACTCCACAGCCCCCCTGGGCAGCCTGGTCCAGTGCTCCGGGACCCTCCCTGGGAAGAAGGTCCTGCTGAGCTTGAGAGGGAACCTCCTCTGTTCCAGCTGGCACCCAGTGCCCCTTGTCCTGTCCCCAGATGCCCTTGAGCAGAGCCTGGCTCCATCCTCCTGACACCCACCCCTCACAGATTGAGAGACAGGAATGAGGTCCCCCCTCAGCCTCCTCTTCTCCCAGCTCCAGAGCCCCAGCTCCCTCAGCCTTTCCTCCTCAGGGAGCTGCTCTCCTTCCTTCACCATCTTCGTTCCTCTACTCTGGACACCCTCCAGCAGCTCTGTGTCCTTCTTGCAGGGCTGTGATAGCACATGCAGTGGTTTGGATGAGCTATGTGAGTAGACAGGCTCTGAGCTCCAGCTTCAGCCTTGATGACGGAGCTCTCTCTAAATGTGAATACCAACTGGTTGGGGACCCCCTGGGCAGCCCCTGGAACCTGTCCAACAGATATCAGGTGCTGTTTTCCCAACGCAGGTAGTAACATGCAGAACAGCCATTCCTGTTGGCTGTGTCACTCCTTTCACACTGAGAAATATCCCGAATCCATCTCATTTGATGCAGGGGCTTTTTTCAGTCTCACAGTTTATTACTTTCCCTTATCTCCCCTTCGTCACCCTATCCTTTCAGATCCTGTCAGTTAATTGGATTTGTTGCCCGTTTTGAAGGGAATTCTGCTGTTTGAATGAGTTCTACTTGCAGAAAATAGCTCAATCAAATGGGAAGCACTTGAGAGCCTGAAAGCTTCTCCAGTTTTCTCTAAATCTGAGTAATTAACGTTGCTTTCGAGCTGCTCGGGCGCACAAGCAGAACTGATTTCTGCTGCTTCAGAAGTGAAAGCCTTTGTCCAAAAGGAGGGCCAAAGCTGGGGGAAGAGTTGAGATGGGCAGAGCTGCAGATTTGCAACCCACGTGGAGCCTAGAGGGCTGAGAGCAGCAAACCCATCCACTCCCCTCTTTGGAAATAGCCATTCACCCATCTCTTCTCAGAAGCAGCAGCCACCCTTCCTTAGCAGGACTGGAGTAAAGAAGGTCAGTAGAGGGACTTGGGCTATTTCACTGCTGCAAGCAGGGTTGTTGCCCTAGGAGCTGGGGAGGGGCTTTTTAGGATCCCAGGTAGCCACAGGACTAGGGGGAAGGGAGCAAAGATGGACATGGGGAGATCTGGACTTGATGTGAGGATGAAGGTCTTCACTGTGAGAGTGGGGAGAGCCTGGACTGGGGTGCCCAGGGAGGTGGTTGGGGCCCCGTCCCTGGAGGTGTTTAAGGCTGGGCTGGATGAGGCTCTGGCCAGCCTGCTCTAGGATGGGGGGTCCCTGCCCATGGCAGGGGGGTTGGAACTGGATGATCCTGGGGTCCCTTCCAACCCTGACTGATTCTATAACTTCTTCCCAGGGAGGGTGACGGGGACTGGAGGGGGCTGCCCACAGGGATTGTGGAGTCTCCTTCTCTAGAGACATTTGAAACCCACTTGGACTTGGTCTGGGTGATGCTGCTGTGGCAGGAGGATTGGGCTGGATGATCTTTCCAGGTCCCTTCCGATCCCTCATGATTCCATGATTCGATGAGATCATGCACTTTGCCTCAGTCCAGAGCCAGCCTGCTGTACAAACAAAAACTCCTTCTCCTGATGAGCCTTATGTCTGTTGTATCTCAGCTACGAGAGCAAGGAGACTACCAAAGTCCACTTGTCAGCCAGAACTGATCTAACAGAAGAGCAATAACATTATAATCAGGACTTCAGGATCATTGGAAGCGAATTCTCTAGGCAGATGCTCATGCCAGAGTAGCCTTTAAATAAAGCAGGGTGTTTTATTGCTGCCTCACGCCTTGAATATATCCTGAGGACAGAGGGTTAATGGTCTGGGCAGAATATAGATCAGAAAGCCATGTAGTTTTAGTCTCTGTAGGTTTTTTGTCTCTAGCAGACAGGAAAGGGAGCTGGGTGCAGGGGGGTATTCCTTGTGCTGCCTGGCATGCGTTCAGGGCTGTAATGATGGGTACAAATCCTTTGGCCTTGGAAAACAGCCTGAGGCATGTCGTGTTCAGCTCGTAGCTGAACTGCAGCTTCCATATGAATGGCATGGCTGTGTCTTGACTGCGGTATTGATTTCCCAAGGATTACTCGAGTGTGAGGCGAGTGAACACCCTTGGCCTGTTCATCAGCCGCGCAGCAGCAAGCAGCACACTCAGTGCCAGTTGGCCAAGTCATTTGTGTGTCATAATGCTTCCTACCCTGTGTGAAGCTGTGGAAGACTCAACGGCAGTACCTGCTGCAGCGCTCAGATCCTGGGTCTCAATGAGTAGACAAGTGGCTCAGGGGTTGGGGGTGGTACCTGGGGTGAATTAAGCAGTGCTTTCCAGCACTGGCAGAACTGACTGGCTCAACGGACACAACACTAATGGTGCTTTCGACTTTAAAGAGTGGAAGGTTCATCCCAAACATCAGCTTCTAGTTTGAAGCTGCCTTCTTTTGACCTTCTGGTACCTGAGGGGACCTACACAAAGGCAGGGGAAGGTCTATTCCACAGGGTTTGTGTGGACAGGACCAGGAGCACTGGGTTCCAGCTGGGAAAGGAGAGATTGAGGCTGGAGATTAGAAACCAGTTCTTCACTGGGAGGGGGGTTGATGGCTGCAATGGGCTGCCTGGGGAGGGGCTGGTGGCCCCATCCCTGGAGTCATTGAAGGTCAGGCTTGCTGAGGCTGTGAGCAACCTGCTCTAGGGAGAGACATCCCTGCTTGTGTAGGGAGGGTGGACTGGATGACCTCTGGAGGTCCCTTCCAGCCTGGAACAGTCTAACATTCATGACACAGAGCTGGGTGGTGTCGCCGACCCCCCAGCAGACTGTGCTGCCATTCAGAGAGAGCTGGACAGGCTGGAGAGCTGGGCAGAGAGAGATGGAGTGAGGGACAGCATGATTAATGAGTAACCACGGGGCTCTCAGAGGCAGGTGCGTGATGCACAGCACTTGGAAAACTGCTTCTGTCCAGGTGCAGGTGTCTTGCTAGGAACATAGCTGCACAGAGAAGTGGTGGAGTCCCCATCCCTGGAGGGGTTTAAAAACCGAGTAGCTCCATGGTCTGGGGGTTGGGGAGCTGTTGGGATGCGGGCTGGGCTTGCTGATCCTGCAGGTCCTTTCCAGCTGTGAGGATTCTCTGATGCTGTATCTTTTGGCCTGTCTCGTTTGTGAAGTTTGGCTCGAATCAACCTGGCAGTGCACATGCTCCTGTCTCCCTTCCCAGGGCTGCAGTGTTGACACTGACATTGCAGTCCCATTTCATCACATAACCTCCGAGAAAGCCCGCATTTGCCCTGGGCTAGCGAGCCAAATCCATTTCTGCACACATCCTCTGTCAGTAATGGTGCTGGAGGTTTCATGTCTTTCCAGGGTGTTAGAGAAGCACTCCGAGAACGGCGCCTGATGGGAGTTGTGGGGTTTTTTAAATAGCTGAATCGTAATGTTTTCGAGGCCTTTTTTCCTCCCCCCTCCTTGTTTTCTCTCTTCTTTAGGCAATGTGAATAAAGCGAGAGACAAAAAAGCTCCATGTGCTGTAAACTGTCATCTAAAAATTGAGGGGGCTGCTGGCAGTGGCTGCTGGCAGTGACTTTTAAATGTCATTTCTGTGCTGGAGTTATTCCAGGAGTGAGGGTGCAGCTAGCACGGTCCCGCTGGTAGTCAATAGCCGTGACTATAATGAGCTAAATGGAAGTGCAGGGGCTCGTAAGAGAGTGACAGGAGAGGAGAGTTAGCGAGGAGTTTCACCAGCTGGCTGCTTGTCCCATTGCCTGCTTCTCTCCAGGTGCTGGGGTTGAATTGCCCTGTGGGTTTGGTACCTCTCGACCAAAGGAGGCTTTCCTTGAAAAAGTACCTTCTAGCTAGCTACCTACTAGCTAGGTAGGTAGATGGATAGATAGATGGACAGATAGGTAAGTAGGTAGGTAGATTGATAGTAGGTAGGCAGGTAGGTAGGTAGATAGGTGGGTAGGTAGGTAGATAGGTAGACAGATCAACAGGTAGGTTGGTGAGTAGATGGATTGATCAATAGATAGATATATAAACAGATAGATAGGTAGGTAGACAGATAGATCAACAGATAGATAGATCAATAGATAGATAGGTAGGTAGATAGACAGGAGGGATGTGGGCAGGTAGGTAGGTAGATGGATAGGTAGGTAGATAGATGGGTAGTAGGTAGATAAATAGACAGATCAACAAATAGATAGGTAGATGAGTAAATAGGTAGGTAGATAGACAGGAGGTATGTGGGCAGGTAGGTAGGTAGATGGATAGGTAGGTAGATATATGGGTAGTAGATAGATAGACAGATCAACAAATAGGTAGATGAGTAAATAGGTAGATAGATAGGTAGACAGATAGATGGATAGATGGATAGATAGATAGATGGATAGATAGATAGATAGATAGATAGATAGATAGATAGATAGATAGATAGATAGATAGATGGATAGATGGATAGATGGATAGATAGATGGATAGATAGATAGATAGATGGATAGATAGATAGATGGATAGATAGATGGATAGATAGATAGATAGATAGATGGATAGATAGATAGATAGATAGATAGATAGATAGATAGATAGATAGATAGATAGAGCGAGCAACTTTTGAAGGCTGTTCCCTGTCTGCCTGTGTGCAGAGGACTGCAGATCTTTGTGCGATATAATGAAGGCCTAGGGGAGAACATTAGCACTTCTGAAAAGAGCTCAGGGAATTCTGGTTCTTGCTCTGACAACTGAAGGCAGAGGAGAGGTTTTCCTTTCATGTTTGTTTTCAGTACATAAAGTGATTGAAAGCAGTTTCCCAAAGAGGAGGCTGGGAAGGGAGCACTGAAAAATGTTCACATTTCTAATCTGCTGCCTTAATTTTGCTGCTACTGCACTCTGGCACGCAGTCAGGGCAAGAAGCTTTGGCTTCTTCTTTGATGGAGATACTCATCCTGTGGGCACAAGCTAGGGAAGCCCATGCACTGAGAGAGACCACTGCAGGAAGAGGAGAAGGGCTGCTTCAGTTAGACCCTGGCATCACCACTATGCTGAGCCTTGCCCTGGCAGGCGCCACGGAGAGCAATTGGGGGTCATCCTCCTACCTGGTAACCCCATGCTGGTGGCTGCTCGACTTCCTCCCACAGCACTTGTGGCTGACACCAAGCTGACCACCACAATGAATGCTCTCATCCCTGGATCTGAATGCAAAGCCCTGCTAGGTGACTGTCTTCATTTTAGTTGGGGCTGCATCAGGCTGTCTGCCCCGTCTGGTGACAGGAAGGAGCTGGTTCTTGTGCCATCCACCTGAGTCTCCTTCTTCACCCTAAAACAGCTGAAAGGAAATTGCCAGGAGGCTGGAGCCCTGTACCCCCTTCTTGCTTGGAGCTCTGAATTGATCCACATGTTTTGAGTGATGCTGGTTCAGATAGTTGCAGTCCCAGACCTGCTACTGACAGTCTCTTCTGCAGATGTGGAGCAGAGATTCCCCCACTTGCAGCCTCCTGCTTGACTCTTGATGGAGAGGGGAACCTCCCTGCCCTCTCCAGCTCCCTGAAGGGAGGCTGTGGAGGGGTGGCTGTTGGCCTCTGCTCCTTGGTGCCTGCTGACAGCAGCAGGGGCACTGCTCTGCAGCTGAGGCAGGGGAGGGTCAGACTGGCTCTGAGGCAGAGATTCTCTGCAGCCAGAGTGGTTGGGCACTGGCAGGGCCTTCCCAGGGAGGTGCTGGAGTCCCCCTGCCTGGAGGTGTTGAAGAACCCTGTAGCCATGGTGCTTCCCGCCCTGCTCGAGGGGCAGCAGGGAGGGGGTCAGGCTGTGTCTGTCAGTCTCTCAGGGACTGAGGGGTTCTGTTGGGGTGGGGATGGTTGGACTGGGGGAGCTGGGAGCTCCCTTCCAACCAGGATTATTCTATGACTGTGAAAGTAAGAGCTTAATGTACTGGAACACCTCACTGCTTTTAGTTGTTAATGAGAAAGGAAGAGGGACGGTGTGTGTTGACACATAGATGGCAGCGAGCCGGCTAACAGCAGCCAGTTAATAATCTCTGTCTCCCTCAGTGCTGGCACAGGTTTCAAAGCAATGCACACAAACCCCATCCTAGGCACGTGTGCTCACAGATGTCTAAGCATGCAGGCATGGTTTAGCATGAAGAAGCACATAAATTAGCAGGATTATAATTACTCTTTGAAATCCTTTCGCTTTGAACAAACAAGCTTTAATCAGCAGACGGGAAGCCTCTTTCAAACCCGAAATGTAATCCAAGGTCAGAAGCTAAGGGTCACCACCCTTGACTGTGAGTCGAACAACCAGGTGTGGCCAAGAGTTGTAGTGACAAACAGCCTCTGTTCCTCACCCCGAGCACCCAGAGGACACCGTGGCTGAGCCAGGGGTTCAGCATCTCAAAGCACCCCAGTGCTGCAAGGGCAGCCACGGGTAGGGGCACGTCAGCGCCTTCCCTCCCGAGGAGTGAGGCAAGCAGCTACAGAGAGGAAGGGTGAAAAAGAGCAGGAAGCTAATGAAAGCAGTTCCCCTCTCCAGGGATAATTGGGGAGGGGTTAGAGTTAATTAGTTTATACGGGTAACAGAGGTTAATAGGATTCTTGTTTTGGTTTTTCTCTTGCTTTGATGGAGCGTGTCGGTTGTTTCAAGCTAACAAGCTGATGAGATAAAAAGCAAATTAAAGATGTGATCCAGATGTTGCCAAAAGTTGAAGCAGACGTGTTAAAAGGAGAAGCTTTCAGAGCTGGGTGGAAAAGCGAATCTGAGAACACGGTGTACGTGTGCAAGAGAAAACACCACACATCCCCGACCAACCCCCCAAGCCAACTCCTGCACGGTTAGCGAGCAAAAGGATCAGGAGAGTGGGCAACGCAGGTACTAAGAGCAGCCCTGCTGTTGCCGTCTTTGGGTGGGTGTACTCCACAGTGCTGACTGACGTACGGCTTGATCTCACCGGGTTCCTCATCAGTGAACAGGAGGAGACTGAGAGTTCAGCGTGTTGTTCCATGAACCATGCACAGCTTTTACTTCCCAGGCAGATGGACCCACTTGCTGGTGGCCCTGCTCTCCTTAACGTACCGTGTGGCTGCGTGGAGTCTCTGACTCAGTCGAAGCTCTTGTTCTCCACGTGGCACCGTGGGGACGTGAGGAGTGCCCAGTGTTTGCTAAGGAGGCTGTATTCAGGGATCTTGGCGTGGCTCAGGTTGGAAGGGACCTCAGAGAGCGTTTAATCCAACCTCCTTGCCATGAGCAGGGATGCCTCTTGACTAGAGCAGCTGGCTCAAAGCCTCATGCAGCCTGGCTTTGAGCATCTCCAGGGAGGGGGCATCCACAGCCTCTCTGGGCAACCTATTCCAGGGTCTCACCACCCTCCTACTGAAGAATTTCTTCCTAAGTTCCAGTCTAAACCTGTTCTCCTTCAGTTTAAAGCCGTTTCCCCTTGTCCTATCCCTGAGCCCTGTCTGAGCCATGAGCTGCCAGCTCCTCCAGCAGAATGCTGAGTGCCTGACTGAAGTCCTGGTAGGCAACATCCGCTGCCTTTCCCTCATCCACTAGGCACTAGCACTTGTTGCTTCCAACCATCTCTTGCGGAGAGAGTTCCAAGAGGAAATCCCACCAACCCAGAAGAGAAGAGTGGACCAAATGTGCTCAGAAGCACTGCTCTCCGCTTGGAAAAATTCTCTTCAGGAGATGTTTATGGGTCTTGGCTTGGCTGCTCTAAAAATAGCCGAGCAGGAGCGAGTCTCTCGATCCCTCCAGGAAACCCTACACGTTCCTGGCAGAGAGGAGCAGTTTGATCCTGATCTTCCCAACAAGAAGAACAATTATTTTTAGTGCCTTTAAAAATAGTCTTCAGTTGGTCGGGGTGAGTTGTCACAGCAAGGTGTGGAGGGCAGGTCACTTCAGACAAGTGCAGCACAGGCTGCTGGTGTCTGGATGACCAGTGAGTCTGACTGTAATATGGATGTTCAGACGTGGTAAGAGGTGCTTGGATAAAGATGCTGGCAGACAGCCGGCTTCATCTGAGCCAGCAGGGTGCCCAGGTGGCCAAGAAGGCCAACAGCATCCTGGCCTGGGTCAGGAAGAGCGTGGGCAGCAGGAGAAGGGGAGTTCTCGAGCCCTCGGACTCAGCCCTTGAGAGGCTTCATCTCAAGCCCTGGGTTCAGTTCTGGTCCCATCATGCTAGGAAAGACAGGGAGATGCTGGTCCCTTTTGATCCCTAAGGATTCTGTGATTCGATACCTTTCTAAGATGTCAGAAAGCTTAACATACGTTGCTGAGACCATGGGGGAAGAGAAAGAAAGGAGCGAATTTCCTATGCTGGCTCTGCTAGTGCAGAGAGTAGGTCCCGTAACTGTAGCCCAACTGTTATTTAGCCAGATCTCTATCATTCCCCGCTAGCTTTCCCCAAATCTCACTCTCTGCAGCGATGCTTCAGTCAACTAGCTTGCTAATGTGCACTTCCTACGCACAGTTTTACTGCTCTGCTCCAAAGGGTGCAGCTGGGAGAGCTCAATTTGGCTGAGATGCCTCCAATGTGACGGGATAGCGCTCATCTGTCAAACAAAGCTGGGAGAGAGGAGAGATGCGTATCTCTCACAGACAAAACACCTGGCTGGCTGGCTCTGTCAGTGCTCCTTTTGCAAGCGCAAGGAAAAACCACCCCAAACCTCATGTTTTTCTCCCCCAAATGAAAATATTTAATCACAGCTCCATCAGCATGGGGTTGAATGATGTAGTGTACAGCTGAAAATCCACGGAGGAGGAAGAGGATCTGCAGAACTGCCTGCTTTTCCTGGGGTTCCAAACGCGTTCCATACCTTCTCCGGGAGGAGTTTTCCCTTCTTGCTTTTCCCTTTTGTGTCCCCTGCGTGTTTTGTTTGCAGTCACAGCATCCTGATGAGGGCCAGGTATGTCGGGAATGGTTTCCAGCTGGAAGAGGGAGGTTTAGACTGGAAGTCAGGAGGAAGCTCTTCACCAGGAGGGTGCTGAGACCCTGGACCAGGTTGCCCAGGGAGGCTGTGGCTGCCCCCCAGCTCCCTAGCAGTGTTCAAAGCCAGATTGGAGAGGACCTTGAGCACCCTGGTCTGGTGGGGGGTGTCCCTGCTCATGGCAGGGGGGTGGAACTGGGTGATCTTGAAGGTCTCTCCCAACCTGAATCCCTCTATCAATCTGTGAATGTGAAGTCTCTGCAAAGCACAGCAATAGGACTCCACGGTAAAACCCAGACTTAGTGAAAGACAGCTGTGACCTCACTGATGTGGGCAAAGAGAGATCCCTGCTCAGAGGGAAGCGGATCCTAGGGGGAAGAACCCTCCCTGCATTCAGAACCAGGCCGTTTCCCTTTGCAGTTAACACACTCTCCCTTCATGTGATGACTTGAATTCATCAGGGGGGCTGCAGCGTCGGCAGTGCTTGGTTTCATCCTCACCCAGGCAGTGCCTCTACGTTCTCCACCTTCAGCCGTCAGGGAGACAGCTCAGCCTTCTGCACACAGCTAATGGGGGAGAAAGAAGGGTTTGTGACAGTTGCTGTTGATCTCTCCCAGTTAATGAGCAAAGACCCAGAAATCGCTGGTACACGAGTAGCAACCTGCGGTAGACGATTAAACAGGAGTAGAGAAGACCTCCTCCGTTGGGCTACTCAGCCACGGGTCTTGGCATGGCAGGTGGGAGCAGAGATCTGTAGCCCGAGTTGACTTGTGCCTCAGGTTTTGAGTGGCATCACACGTTCCCATGGGGCTTTCCAGAAACACAAGGGGCATTCCTTGCCCTCTAATAGACTAGAGCCCTGCTTTGCCTGCCCACTCATCGCACAGTGCTCTGTCCTTGGGGGTGCTGGTTGTGAGTGGCACCTCTCTTGGTGGTGGTGGGGGTGACAAGTGCTTGCCATGGTCTTCAGTCGTAGCTGCTTCCTTGCCTCTTCCCAGAGAAGCTCCTGTGTGACTGGGTCTGGATGATCCTGAGCGTGGGATCAGTTGAGATAATGCAAAACTATTGACCCAGAGCCCTGGACCAGGCTGCCCAGGGGGGCTGTGGAGTCTCCTTCTCTGCAGACGTTCCAGCCCCGCCTGGCTGTGTTCCTGTGCCACTGGGTCTGGGGGATCCTGCTGTGGCAAGGGGGTCGGACTGGCTGATCTTTCCAGGTCCCTTCCCATCCCCAGGGATCCTATGATTCTACAAACAATTCCCAGCAGCGTTGGGGAGGATGGCTCAATGTTAGATGTTTGTAGGCTTCATTGAAAGCTGGAGGACAGCGGGCAGGAGGAACTCAGGGCAGTACAGCAACAGCATCACTGTGGAACCACTCGGGCTTTGAAAGGGAACACTAAGGTATCATTTACTCAGTGCCCAGGCTTCCTACGGAGCGCTGCTAATGAAAGCCCTCTTTGTGAGCTCGGTCACTAACTACAGGGAGCAGTCAAAGACTTTATGGAGGTAACCACGAAAAAAAATAAGAGCCTCTGGGCACGACCAGTCCTACAATTAGCTCTTGTCTGTGCGAGTGGAGGCACCTGCTTTGACCGCGGTGCCTTTCAAAATCACAGACTTTGAAACCTCTGTCTGCTCCGAGGTCCCCTGGAGGGACCTGCCCGTGCTCCCACGTGTGCACACAGTCTGTAGGAAGCCTGGTGGAAAACACGAAGAGGAGACTGCAGCAGGAGGCAAGGACAGGTCTTGTGTCTTCGTGCAAGCAGCCATCCACTTGCAGAGGGCAGTGTTGGAGAGGGACCATGCAGACCCTGCAGAAGGGACTGACAGTCCTACAGATCTGTGGCCATTTAACAGCTTTAAACATCTGACTCTGTCCTTTGTGTACTGATGGTTTGGGTCACAGAATCACAGGACAATCCTGGTTGGAAAGGAGCTCCCAGCTCCCCCAGTCCAACCATCCCCACCCCAATAAAACCCCTCAGTCCCTGAGAGACTGACAAGCACAGCCTGACCCCCTCCCTGCTGCCACTTGAGCAGAACTGGTTCTCTCAACCCCACCCAAGCTGCGTAGCTCTATTCTGGACCTGTTCCAGCATCTCCCTGTCTCTCCTATCATGAGGGGCCCAGAACTGAACCCAGGACTTGAGATGAGACCTCCCAAGGGCTGAGTCCAAGGGCACAAGAGCTCCCCTTCTGCTGCTCACACTCTTCCCAATCCAGGCCAGGATGCTGTTGGCCCTCTTGACCACCTGGGCACCCTGCTGGCACAGGCCCTTTGGTAAAAGTGCCTGTAATGCACACAGAGATGACCAGAGATGTTTTGACACTCCAGCTGTGGACATCTGCTCAGGCACAGACCTGCTTTCACATGAAATAGATCACTACCACAGCACCCCTTCCTCGTGGGTCTGAATGTGTTATTGTTTCAACAGCATCCAAGTCCATCTTCATACCTCTGCTCTTGCTTAAGAAACACTCAGCTGTGTATCTGAGAACAACCTGGACCGGTAGGATAATCCACCTTGCCAAGAGATATCTCCTCTAAAAATCAGGATTACTTCTGAATGTGTTGGCAGCTTACGGAGCTCTTCTGCCTCTGACTGCCAGGAGAATTTGATTTTTCAGTTTCAAGTGAAATTCCTCTAATGAAATCAGGGTCTGGGTCCTTTCATCGGGTGTTGTCGTTCGTGAGAAGATCTCTACCTGTGCAGACAAGACAGATCTCTATCGGAAGGCACAGAGTATCATGGGGCATTGCTGAGGAGTTCATAGAATCCTTAGGGATGGGAAGGGACCTGGAAAGATCACCCAGTGCAATCCCTCTGCCACAGCAGGGTCACCCAGACCAAGTGGCACAGGAACACAGCCAGGCGGGGCTGGAACCTCTCCAGAGGAGGAGACTCCACAACCCCCTGGGCAGCCTGGTCCAGTGCTCCGGGACCCTCCCTGGGAAGAAGGTCCTGCTGAGATGGAGAGGGAACCTCCTCTGTTCCAGCTGGCACCCAGTGCCCCTTGTCCTGTCCCCAGATGGCCTTGAGCAGAGCCTGGCTCCATCCTCCTGACACCCACCCCTCACAGATTGAGAGACAGGAATGAGGTCCCCCCTCAGCCTCCTCTTCTCCCAGCTCCAGAGCCCCAGCTCCCTCAACCTTTCCTCCTCAGGGAGCTGCTCTCCTTCCTTCATCATCTTCGTTGCTCTATGCTGGACACCCTCCAGCAGCTCTGTGTCCCTCTGGAACTGAGTGGCTCAGAAAGGACCTTGCTCAGGATCCAGCCCTCATCCCAACAGCTCCCCAACCCCCAGACCATGGCCTCAAGTGCTAGACCTACTCAGTTTTAAACCCCTCCAGGGATGGGGACTGCACCCCCTCCCTGGGCAGCCTGGTCCAGTGCCCAACCACTCTCTCAGCACAGAGCTTCTTCCTCATGTCCCATCTAAACCTTAGCATCACTGGGCAGGCTGGACTGTCCTCAGCAGCAGCTCCTTGGTGCCTAAATCCTCTGAGCAAGCTCAAGCTGAAAGTTTCTATGTTTGAGGATAAACAGAGGATAAAAACCCCCCAACCCCCCATACTTAGTCCTTACAGGAGACCATAGTTTGTTAGCTGTGGAGGCTGCCTGAGCCTGGCAGGAGCTCAGCCCCAGAGTCTTCCACGCCTGCGATCGGTGCAGCCCATCGGACTGGGTGCTCGCTGCGATGGATTTTTCAAGGGGCTCCATAACCCACCTGTCAGGGAGGTGGTAATTTTGCAATTAACAGAATGAAATCACTCCGGCGAGGCGGTCTTTTCCCTCCCGACAACAAATTGGCGGTGGGAATGCGGGAAGAGAGGCGGCATTTATCCCAGTAATTGCCTGATGCAGTCAGTTGTTTCGCTCCTGCCGTGCGGCGTGAATGAGAGGGCTGCTTGCTGACGGTTGCCAGTCGGGAGGTAGGAAGGAGCGACAGCTCTTGCAGCTGGTGGCCTTTCACCTGTGGGAACAGGAGCTCCTCTGCTGCTGCCTCTTAGCGTATAGATTGGTATCTATGTGCACGGTCTTTGGGCAGGAGAAGCTTTGAGTTAGCTGTAGTAGATGTAGGTCAGAGCTGAGGCACTGGCAGAGTTTGCCAGAGGGATCTCGTGTAGCTCAGATCTGGGCTAAGCTGGCATGCAGAGGCACTAAAATTAATATTCCAGAAAACTCAGTGTTGGAAAGAACCCCGTTACAGGCTAGATGGAATTTTAAACAGCCCCTTGGAGTTTGGGGAGCCTTTATAATCAGCATCATGAAAGGGAAACAAATCTGTGCACCTTTTGCAGCCGTGCTGCGGTGTAACCCCCACCGTACGCTGTGTGACACCGAATCTTCCCCGTCGGCAGGTTGTTCTCCCTTTCCTCCTTCGTGCTTTTCCATGCTTCACCCGTACGTGTTCAGAGAGTCCCCTCATCGAGCTGTCAGACCATGTGTTTTGCTTTTTGCATCTTGTCTCTTGCTCTCTGCTCTCTCCAGGCTGCTCTTGAGCAATGTAACACGGTCAACATTGTCTGTAAGGTGCTGGTAATGCAGTCCGTTCCTCTAACTTCACTGACAGGGGGCACTGGGTGCCAGCTGGAACAGAGGAGGTTCCCTATCAGTATCAGCAGGACCTTCTTCCCAGGGAGGGTCCCGGAGCCCTGGACCAGGCTGCCCAGGGGGGCTGTGGAGTCTCCTTCTCTGCAGACGTTCCAGCCCCGCCTGGCTGTGTTCCTGTGCCCCTGGGTCTGGGTGACCCTGCTGTGGCAGAGGGATTGGACTGGATGAGCTCTCCATGTCCCTTCCGATCCCTAACGATGCTGTGATTCTAACCAAACACACTGGCATTGCAGAGCAGCAGGAACCCATGCTGAGCACCAGAGAAACAGACTCACGGGTTGTGAGGTGGCGGTTGTCCTTCCTCACCCCCTCTGCAGCGTTCTGCCTGACCATAGCTGCCTGTTCCAGCTCCCTCTCCACCACAACCCGTGGATCTGTTGGGAAGAAGCGCAAAGCATTTCCAGAAACGAGCGTGTCATCTGCTACTGTTTGCTGAAAGGCATCCCTCCTCTCTCGAGGGAATTACAGCTTCCATCTGCTCCCTAATATGAAAAACATGCATGGGCCCCCGTGCTGCAGAGCCCCCGTGTTACTGAGCTGCCCAGACTCCTGGAGATTGGTGACTGTTGACATTTGATTTGAGGAAACGGGGCCGACGCTCTGCAATTACTTCATTAAACCCACAAATAATCAGATGAAGGGTGGTCTGAGATTTGAAAAGCCAGGCTGTTGGGACTTTGAAAGACATCCAATTCTTCACGTTCTCTCTTAGCTTTGTTTAGATTAAGTGCAGCTTGTGTTTGAAGTGAAAAGATGCCCAGTTCCAAGGGGGGCAATGTTTTAATGTGTGCATTCAAAGAGCAGCGTGACTGCGTGGACACTGTGCCCCGTGTCCCTCGTCTCAGGCACACGATGCCTGTTGAAAACCTAAGGGTGCTTCTGTACAGATCACAGAGTCACTGACTCCTAGGGATTGGAAGGGACCTCGAAAGATCATCCAGTCCAGCAGGAGCCCCTAGATCCAGTCACACAGGAACAGCCCAGATGGGTTTGAAACGGCTCTAGAGAAGGAGACTCCACAACCCCCCTGGGCAGCTCTGGCACCCTCACCGGGAAGAAGTTGCTTCTCCTCTTGATGAGGAACCTCCTCTGTCCCAGCTGACACCCAGTACCCCTTGTCCTAGCATTAGGTGCCCCTGAGCAGAGCCCGGCTCCTTCCTCCTGACCCCCTTTCCTTTCATGGGGTCCCCCCTCCAGGCTCCTGATGCAGGGAGGGTGTTTAGTGAGCTGATTCATCAGGCTTGTGTTGGTGGAGTGGAAATGTCCAACCTTACATCACTGTGCAGCTCATGGGCGACTTTGGGGCTCCTTTTGCAGGACAGCTTGCGAGCTCTGAACAAGGATGGACTTCAGTTCAGTGCTACAGAAGACGGGCAGCATGGAGGGATGCAGGCTGTGCCGTGACAGGAGCTCTTTTAGCGCTGTAAGCCCTTAGCACTGCATACCAGCACCTCTGCGATACGCTCCTCACAGGAGGAGCATCCCTGTGAGCTTCTCAGAAGTGATTAGTGATAGAACGAGAGGGAAAGGGTCCAAACTACAGCAGGGGAGGGTTACATTTGATATTAGGAACAATTTTTTCACAGCAAGAGTGCTCAGGCACTGGAACAGCTGCCCAGGGAGGGGTTGAGTCCCCATCCTTGGATGCGTTTAGAGATCGTTTAGGTGTGGTGCTGAGGGATCTGGTTTAAGGGTCAACTTTGTAGAGTTGATGGCTGGACTTGATGATCCCAAGGGTCTTTTCCAACCAGAGTGATTCTGTGATTCTGAGTCCCTGGGCAGGGATATCCCTAAACACTCAGCATCCATGACCCCCCCTTTGCATGAAGAAGCAACCACTGTGGTGGGAAAGAAACCAAGAGAAGACCTTTTGTCCAAGCATTGGCTTGATAGCTGTACGAAGGAGGTTTGAATAGAAGGGTGATGAGAGGCTTCTTCGTGCCATACACCTTCCTCCCCCAGTGAGTCTGACTCACTGCCCATCGCTCACAAGTGCCCCTCTCCGTCTCTGCCAGGTGATTTGTGGCATGAAGGGGTTTCCTGGTGTCGCGGGCTTTCAGACGAGAGCTTCACAGCAACTGATGGAATTAGTATGGTGAGGAAAAGCCCTCATTCGGCCTGGGAACTGCACAGTTCATAGTACTGGGAAGTGGATGGGGCTGGCTTGTGGTTTGGCTCTAATCTTCTGGCACATCGCATTTCAATTACAGCCCGGGCTACCATCTGGAATATTAATCATCTCTTGCTCTCGTTCTCCTTGACTGTTGTTCCAAGGGAATGGAGTCCACTTTTCTTCACTGGATGTGTTAGTTTGATAACCATTGGACTTGCGTGTAGCCGTAGCAGAGTGCTGTGGGCATCCTTGTCTGGATCCCCACGCGTCCAACCTCTGTTATCACCAGTGTCGTGGGTTAGAGAACCCGACTCTGTTTCCACCAAGAGCTCCCGTCTACAGTGTCAGACACAAAGGGAGGGTTTAACAAACCCACTGATGGATCTGCAGGCAGTGAAACAACTGGCTCAGTGTGGGGAAGAAAGGTCTTAAGACAGTTTGATTCACTGCCCCCTACACCCACCAGAGAAACCAACCCCACGGCGTATAGACACAGGCAGGTGGAGTCTGTCACATACTTCTACAGCTATACTGAGATAGAAACTGTCCCCAACATAGTTGTTACCTTCATGGTAGCTTCTCTCTCTGGTCATGAAAGTTGTCTGACTTCAGTCTCCATCATCATTGATCCTCAAAGTTCAGAATCCTCTCTGTCGCTCTAGGTCCAGGTGAATCTTCCCGCTCCCCATCCTTTCAGCCAGGCTCTGCTCAAGGGCATCTGGTGACAGGACAAGGGGCACTGGGTGCCAGCTGGAACAGAGGAGGTTCCCTCTCAATCTCAGCAGGACCTTCTTCCCAGGGAGGGTCCTGGAGCACTGGACCAGGCTGCCCAGGGGGGCTGTGGAGTCTCCTTCTCTGCAGACGTTCCAGCCCCGCCTGGCTGTGTTCCTGTGCCACTGGGTCTGGGGGATCCTGCTGTGGCAGGGGGATTGAACTGGATGATCCTTCCCATCCCTAAGGATTCTATGCAGCACTGTAGCTTCATGACACCACCCGAGGAATTTTGAGGTGACACTGCCTTGGGAATACTCCGTAAAGCCAGTCCTACCCCTGAGCAGCAGAGAGGAGGGAGGCAGACGGGCTTTTCCAGGTGGGCAGAAGGAGCAGGAACCAACCAAGGGAGGTTTGACTTGTGGAAACAAAGGCTGAAGCTCTAGGGGAAAACATGAAACACGGGTTTGATGTTTTGAAGCAGAACACAGTTGTGCTAGAGACTCCTGTGGGAAGGTGGGCAGCACTGCCTTCAAAGAAGCTTTCAAACATCAGGCATCGTGGCCAGACCTCACGTCCCAGGGAACGAGATGGTAATTCCTGTTTCTGCGAGACTTGATCTCTAAATGCAGTTTTGGGGCTGGGTCTGATCCTTGGGTTGCTAGAAAACCAGAGGTAGCTCGGCTGGAGCTCAGTAGAAGGCAGCACAGAGCTGGAAGGATGCTCTCAGCATCAGCCAGCAGTGCCCAGAAGGGAAACCGAATCCTGGGCTGCATCAGGAGAAGGGTGGCCAGCAGGTCGAGGGAGGGGATTTTTCCCCCTCTGCTCTGCTCTGGTGAGACCCCACCTGTGGGCTGGGGCCCCGTCCCTGGAGGTGTTCAAGGCCGGGCTGGATGAGGCCCTGGCCAGCCTGCTCTAGGGTGGGGGGTCCCTGCCCATGGCAGGGGGGTTGGAACTGGATGATCCTGTGGTTCCTTCCAACCCTGACTGATTCTATAACTTCTTCCCAGGGAGGAAGACTTGGTCTGGGTGATCCTGCTGTGGCAGGGGGGTTGGACTGGATGATCTTTCGAGGTCCCTTCTGATCCCTGATGACTCTATGATCCCAATCCTGGCTGGCTTGGCAGAGCCACAGCCGAGGACAGGATGCAGCAGTCTGTACCTGCAGAAGGTCTATAGATCAGTGCAGGAAACTACTAACAGTAGTAACTAGAAACTCTTCCAAGGGAAAAGCATCCTGAGCTTTTCTGTGCTACACAGTCATTTCCAACAGGAATGGTGATGATAGGATGGTTGGAGCAACCCACGTCAAGCAGAAGGCAGTCGGTGTGCGTAGAGCCTCTCACGCCTCTCTGCTTCACTCCAGTGAAAACACAAGAGTAGCTCCAGACTCGATGGGCAAAATCCCTGGGTGAGCATCCATGCGTGAGTCACAGCTTGACCCATTTTCTCTGCTATTTATGGCAGACCAGCCTGCACACCTGCCGAGGCTGGCACGCTGCTTACGATGGCAGTTTGGGTAGCAGTGGCATCCGTGTGGATGTGACGGTGTTGCCATGTGAAATTCAGGCAGTGCTCCTTCCCTGTGGACACAGCAGCAGGGGCAAGATGTATGTACTCTCCCCCTGTCTTTGTACAAACTCTCCCCCTGCCCTGGGCACTGGGGAGGCCTCCTCTTGAGTCCTAGGGCAGTTGTGGACTCTCACATCAATGAAGAGATTGAGGGGCTGGAGAGGGTCCAGAGGAGCAGTGAGGATGGGGAAGGGACTGGAGGGAAAGGCTGATGAGGAGAGGCTGAGGGAGCTGGGGGTGTTTAGCCTGGAGGAGAGGAGACTCAGGGGGGACCTTCTCCCTCTCAACAACTTCTTGAAGGTAGCTTGTTGTCAGGTGGGGGTCAGGCTCTTCTTCCAGCACCAGGACAAGAGGGGAGGGCCTGAAGCAGCATCAGGGGAGGGTGAGGTTGGCTGTTAGGAAGCCCTTCCTCAGGGAAAGGGTGCTCAGAGCCTGGACTGGACTGCCCAGGGCAGTGGGGGAGTCCCCATCCGTGTCTGGAGGTGTTGAAGGACAGCCGGTCTCACCAAGGCAGAATAGACGGGGAGAAGAACCTCCCTTGATTCTGCTAACCACCCCCCTTCTGGTCCCCCCAGGATGCTGCTGGCCCTCTTGGCCACAAGAATTCTCTGAACACTCCAGACCTCTCTCTTTTTAGCCATTTGTTTGTGTATCTGTCAGCTCTCCCGATGCAAACACGGATGGTGCTGATGGGCAGAGAGGTAACGGGGGGAGAATACAGAAAAGCAGACGTACAAACCATCTCGGATAAGGTGGGAGCAGCCTCTGTGCTGGAGAGAGTGTTGTCTGGAGCCTCGAGCTTTCATTTTACATCATGCTTGATGTATATAACTCAGAATAATAAATGTGGGATAACAGCAGTGATAGCTGGGGCCAGGGATGAATTTGGGATTAAAATGAGCTAAGTGTCCTCAGTCGAGGCGGCTGAGAACTCTGCCTGTCTCTCTTTGCAGCTCGGAATTGCACTCCCACCGTAAATCCTTGGGAAGAGGGATGCTGGTCTCCAGCAGCAGGGAATCACCCACCTTTCCCTGTGTTAGGAACAGACCCTGTGTGGCTGTTTTTCCCTCTGGAGCAGCTCTTGGGTTTCTTTTACCCTCTGGAAGCTGAGTTGGCAGCTCCTTTTGGGTTCTGTTTATAGTACCCTAGCGTGCTATAGCTGATGAAATATAAATGACTGAGGTGATTCCGAGGGCTGTAAAACGAGTCTGGTGCTGGAAGTGCAAAGTCGAGGGGGGTTTTCGCGTGCTGAAATACTTGTTGCTCTTCCAAAAGGGTCGTTAGTTCAATTTTCAGGTGAATTTTCATCGCTTAATGGAACTCGTGAGTTTGCACATTCGCAGCGAGGTAGCTGCTGGGATGCCAGAGTGAAACAGTGCTCCTGCTTAATCCTTCCTGCCGACAGCACGGCCAGCTTTCTTCCCTCACACTGCAGAGTCAGGCAAGCAGAGAGGTCAGACACCACCATAAGAAGAGGGAAATCCAGGATTTACAAAGCTCAGGGGGCTCACCGCTCCACGTATCGCTAGTTTCATTCCTGAGCCTCACGCTGCTCCACATCTAGGTCTCCTGGAGCCTGGAGGCTCTCTTTTGTTTGGGCTTACAGAGGGATTATATGGGCTAGTTTCCCTGGCAAATGTGTATGTGGGTTTCCTGCTTGCTGATGACTGAAGAGAGGGGGGGAACATCTGCTCATAGCCCCCCACGCTCTGAGGTTACTGAGTGCAGTAGTTTTTTTCAAGTTAAATTGGCATCAGAAGGGG
>VZRI01012752.1:50426-68861 GCA_013397515.1 Upupa epops | reverse complement strand
TGTGTCTGTCAGTCTCGCAGGGACTGAGGGGTTCTGTTGGGGTGGGGATGGTTGGACTGTGGCATCTGAGAGGTCTTTTCCAACCAGGCTTATCCTGTGATGCTGTGAGAAAACCCCGCTAGCTGCTGTGGTGTGCAGGCTGTTTCTTGCTTCAGCTTTGTACTTGTTGCAGTTATCCCCACCTCTTTGGTACCAAATAGAGAGGTGGCCACTGTTCTGGTAGGCTAGGATCATTTACTGAATTAAACATCAAGTAGTGAAGACACTTGAGACTTTTTTAGCTGTTGCTCATCCCCAGAAATATTTTAACAAAGCAGAATCACAGGATGATTGATGCTGCAAAGGATCTCTGAGCTCCTCCAGCCCAGCCTGGCACCTGGCAGCACCACAGCAGCCAGAGCAGGGCACTCAGGGCCACAGCCAGGTTGTCCCTCAACACCTCAGGGATGGCGACTGCAGCATTTCCAGGAGATGTTGTCATCAGGAAGGAATCCTTCCTGTGGAAACAAAACGCCTTCCCTTTAGCTGCCCGCAGCGTGATGGTAGCACAGAGCTCTTGCTCACCCTCACTGGAGAGGTCTGGATGAAAACCTCGGACTCTAGGATTTATGACGAGCTTTCAGGCCAGGTGGTTTGATGGAAATCACCGGAGACGGATGCAATGAGTTATTCAGCAGCACTGGGCTGCAGAGCGGCGTGAGGACGTCTTAAATCAAAGGAGAGCTCGGCTCTGTGTCAGCAGCCAGTCAGCTGCAGAGGCCACGCTCAGTGCAAGCCCTCTCTCAAGGACCAGAGCTCAGGCAGGTAGCAGGGATGCTGTTTGGTAAGCAGTGTTTGGGTGGTGGGGTCTCTTCCGACTTCATGATGCCGTGATTCTCCTGCTCCAGTCACAACCAGTAGCTGACGCTAGGGAACCGAGCACGCACTGGGAAGCACAGGAATACGTTCCCCTCTGTAGCCAACTCTTAGAAGGAGCTGAACGCTCCCAACTCCTCTTACAGAAAATGGAAGCTGGGAGGATTATCCGCTCAGAACACAGGCTTGGTGTTTAGGGCAACTGCAAAGTCTGTAGGGCTACTGTGGACTGAGGGCCACCAGCCACATCTGGCTGGCTGGCTGGCTGGCTGGCTGGCTGGCTGGCAGAGTTGCTGCACAGGCGATAAATGCTCCTGCATGTGAGCACATGCACGTGTGAGTACAGGCTTTGTACATTCCTAATCCAGCTCCTGTCGGAGCAGCGGTGAGCGGAGTATCTAGCAGCACCTGATCACAGGCCCCTCTGTCTGCAGAACTCTATAAACCCCACTATCTTCACTCGTTTCAAATTGAGTTCCACTTCTTATTGCTCCTTGGTTTGGATTTTCATCTCCTATTAGAGAAGGGAAATAAATGAATAGATTGATTGATTGATTGATGGATTGATTGATTGATTGATTGATAGATGAGTAGATGGATGGATGGATGGATGGATGGATAGATAGATAGATAGATAGATAGATAGATAGATAGATAGATAGATTGATAGATAGATAGATAGATAGATTGATAGATGAGTAGATTGATAGATAGATAGGTAGATAGATGGATAGATAGGTAGGTAGATAGACAGATAGATGGATGGATAGATAGATAGAGATAGATAGATAGATAGATAGATAGATTGATAGATAGATAGATAGATAGATAGATAGATAGATAGATAGATAGATAGATAGATTGATAGATGAGTAGATTGATAGATAGATAGATAGATGGATAGATAGGTAGGTAGATAGACAGATAGATGGATGGATAGGTAGATAGATGGATAGATAGATAGAGATAGATAGATAGATAGATAGATAGATAGATAGATAGATAGATAGATAGATAATCTCCCCCCCCTGCAGATGCCCAGTTTGCTCCCCTCATCCTAAGCAGCCAGAGCAGCACCTCTGTGCTGCAGCCAGGTACTGACTGTTGGCAGGAGGGTTTCATCTTTGCATTGCAGATCACACAGCTGCATAATCCCCTCTCTAAGCAGTCAGCTGGGGGAGAGCTGGGAGCCTGGTGTCTCTTACCTCTCTCCCTGATCTTTCATGACCCCGATGAGACCTGAAGAAGGGCATCACAATAAGAAGGAAGCAGTTTTGGGGGGGGTTCTCTCTCTGCTGCCAGTGAATCTCACCTGAGCAGCAGCTCACAAGTTTCTGCAGGAGTGTGGTGATGGAGCAAGCGAAGTAGAGGTAGCTCGGAATGAATCATTTATGTGTGCACTGCAGACTGTGCTTCAGGGACTGGCGTTAACCGTGGAGCAATTTCAGACAAACAGAGGAAAAGGCTTTCACCCCTCTTTTTCCTGAAACCTCCGAGGAGTAAAGCAGGTCAGCGGTGAACACTCAGCTTACTTCTGGCCATCTTCCAGAGCGATCTGGCCTAGTTAGGGAACATCAAGGAGGAAGAAAAGCTTTGCTTCTTCACATCCTGATTTCTCCAGGGAAGGGAGAGAAGGAGATCTGTGCGTGGCATTACAAAGGTAACCTGATTTTATAAGTCAGCAGTTCTTCCCTGCACACACAGACAGCCCCATGCAAATGTGGCTTGTATCAGGAACAGTGTGGCTAGCAGGACTAGGGACGTTATTCTCCCCCTGGACTGGGCACTGGTGGGGCCTCCCTTCCAACCTGAACCAATCTATGAATAATTCTTCAGTCACCAGAGGGGTTTGTGCCTCCCCAGCATCTCTTGGGATGCATCTGCATCCCATCAAACCCCCCAGGGGACCAGGTTCAGTAAACCTGAAGAGGGCTAATGATGATTAGCCCAGTTAGGACTCCTGCAGAGAGCACGGCTACTGAAATGAAGAGCTAATGGATCCTCAGCTTTCCCCTCCACTTAGGTGTTTCCTTCACCAGGCTTGGGTTTGCCCCTACTCAAAAGGGCAAACAGATACCTTTTGGTGAGGTAAGGTGGGGAGGTGAGGGAAGCAGATCACAGTGGTGGGGTGGAAAATCAGGCTCCACTGGCGTCCTTGGCACGCACTGCCCACAGTCACCTCCTCATCCTCCCACCCTGCGCTTCAAACACTCTCAAGTGTTAATGTCAGTGGCTGCAGCTGATGCTGCAGATACTCCTTGGGATGGGCTGAACATGTTAAATAGGGAAAACACTACGAGGATGCAGGTTCCTCTGGCTTCTGTGGTTGAAAATGCGATGGGAAGGCTTTAACAGAATCACTGATGCTAAAACATTGCTGGAGGGGGGGGCACATTGATTGGTTTGGGGTTTTGGGGGGTTTTCTTCCTGCAAAAGTTAAAGCCACAGAGCCAACACTCTGTGAGGCTGGGGACCCTATTGCTTCTTGCTGGGGAGACAGGGGTTGCCCCACTAGTGAGAATCCTGGCTGTGTGGGAGCCAGGAAGCCCAGTTTCTAGGGAAGGAGGTGACAGGGGACCTCCTGCTGTTGGTCACCTCGGAGTTTCCCTGTTAGTGGTCTCTCAGTAGTTGATCTTTCCAGTCCTGGGTTGTTTTCTGATGGCTTTTCACAACCAGTCTGACTGCCTGCAACGAATTCTGTTCTCTGGGCTGGCAGAGAATGACAGATCTATGCAATTTTAATTAACTCTCAATAACTTCATAGAATTGAATCACTAGGGATCAGAAGGGACCTGGAAAGATCATCCAGTCCAACCCCCCTGCCATGGGCAGGGACCCCTCACCCTAGAGCAGGCTGGCCAGAGCCTCATCCAGCCCGGCCTTAAACACCTCCAGGGACGGGGCCCCAACCACCTCCTTGGGCAACCCAGTCCAGGCTCTCCCCACTCTCCCAGCGAAGAACTTCCTCCTCACATCCAGTCTAAAAATGGAACCAGCACCAAAGTACCAGCCTCTTCCTCTGGAGCCCAACTGGGGCTCCTACTTTTCACCCCCCTGAGCCCCACTGGGAATCCTCTGGGTTCCAGTGGCCACAGCAGCCAAACCAAACCATCTCCAGAGGCTTTAGGGCTGCAGGTTGAGACGGTGGGCTCTGTCCCCTGTGTCGAAGGGCGAGCTGCTGAGCCACCAAGCCCCTGGGTTCTTTTCCACATCTGGTTTGGTTCTCTGCAGATAAACAGCAGCCCTGCCATTACCAACAAAACCTTAATTCACCGGGGGTTGTTCAAGCACCGAGAGCAAATATTTTTCCTGGGGAGCTCGGGGTCATTCGAAGGGAAAAACAGGGCCGGAGGTATAGTGCTCCTTTAAAAATGATTACTACTTCCTAGAGAAAATAAAACCCAAAGCACCTCTTCCTTCCCTGTGTGAGGGGATTTTAAGGGATCCTTGGGAAGGAAACGTCGTCGCTTTGCGCCTGACTTGGGGATCAGAGCAGGGGATTTGAATCGACATGGATTAATCAGCCTTTTCTTCTTGTTAATGATGATGCTCTCTCCTAAGTCACCTCTCAAGACAACACCACAGGAGTGTTCGCTATGCTTCGTAGGATCTTAGGATCACAGAATCCTTAGGGATGGGAAGGGACCTGGAAAGATCATCCAGCCCAATCCCCCTGCCACAGCAGGATCCCCCAGACCCAGTGGCACAGGAACACAGCCAGGCAGGGCTGGAACGTCTGCAGAGAAGGAGACTCCACAGCCCCCCTGGGCAGCCTGGTCCAGTGCTCCGGGACCCTCCCTGGGAAGAAGGTCCTGCTGAGATTGAGAGGGAACCTCCTCTGTTCCAGCTGGCACCCAGTGCCCCTTGTCCTGTCCCCAGATGCCCTTGAGCAGAACCTGGCTCCATCCTCCTGACACCCACCCCTCACAGATTGAGAGACAGGAATGAGGTCCCCCTCAGCCTCCTCTTCTCCCAGCTCCAGAGCCCCAGCTCCCTCAGCCTTTCCCCATCAGGGAGCTGCACTCCTCCCTTCATCATCTTTGTTGCTCTACACTGGACACCCTCCAGCAGCTCTGTGTCCTTCTGGAACTGAGGGGCTCAGAACTGGGCACAGGACTCCAGATCTTTCGAGGTCCCTTCTGATCCCTGATGATTCAGTGATTCCATGACATCAGGATCAGAAGCTGAGAGATGGGAAGTGCCCAGCTTCTCAGGAGCCCTGAGCAAGTACTGCATCTTAACAGTGGCATCTGGGCTGGGGGGTCCTTTTTCTTCCTAGCAAAGTTTCCCACTTGTGATGTTTCCTCTTTGCTGGACAGGTTCATCCTCAACAGTCCCTCCTCTCCAGCCTAGGCAGGAGTGTTTCCTCCTCTCTTTGCTGCTAAGCCAGAGAATAAGCCAAGCAGGGAACTCAAGCTTCTCCCAGGGAGGATAGAGTTAATCCCCAGCAAGCCAGCAGGAGCAGGGGATTACTGCTCCTAGTTCCCATGTGCCATCCTGCTGGGTCTTGGGGAGATTAGGAGGACGGGGACCCAAATCCCAGGGCTGGACCATCTGGGAGCCTGGGTGTGGGGAGGCTGCAGAGAGGCTGGGTCTGCCAGCCTCCTGTTTCCCTGTTCTTCTTTCACCGAGTGAGCACTGCAGTGTCCAAGCGTGGCTGGGACTCAGTGAGTGCCAGGTGGGACAGAGGAGCCTCTTGGCCATCAGACACCTAAGAGTTATCATGGTGATAGCCATGGCCCTGTGCTGCTGTTGGTTGAGGAGTACAAGCAGAGTCCTTTCTCTGCCAGGGTTTGCCCTGTTGGAGGGAGGATGTTCTCCCCAATCTCCTGTGGAGCAGAGCTCACTTTCAGTCCCCCCATCAATCCCCCACTGCCTCCTCCCCACTAGCGGAGCCAAAAACCACAGTAAGGCTTGCAGTGCCAAGTCCTTCTTCTCAAACCTGATTTCCAGAGCACTCAGCCTTCTCGGGGTTGATCCTGAGGATTGACTTTCTATTGGTTTACTTTTAGTTTGCATCTGAGTCTGGGGAGGGGGGGATAGTCCCTGGAGCCCTCCCCAGCCAGCTGTAGGACACGAGTGGCTGACATGAGCTGGCTTTGCACCTCCTCCCCAGGGCTAGCGGTTAACGAGACGATGGTGGCTGAGGCCGTTTGTCAAGTCCTACTACAGATAGCTTCACGGGACAGCGGAAAAGATGGGACTGCTCGTCGTGTAATGACCTTATCTGAAGCTCAGTCAGCCTTGCCAGGCAGCTGAGCCGCCGCCGCTCATCTGTACTCCTCTCCTTGCAAAGCATCGGGTGGGGAAGGGCTGGTGTCTCTGTTACTGGTTTAAAACGACAGCACCGATAGCACCCTCGTTGGTTTGGTGATAAAATCTCTTCAGAAGGAGGTTGCAAACCCTTCCTGATTCTGCTGGCATGGAAAAAGAGCTCTGTCTGCTCTTCCTCGCGGAACGAACCCCGCGCAGGCTGGGCAGGGTTTAGTGGGTGGTGCGGTCGTCAGATGGAGCCCTGAGTTTAATGAAGAAAGGAACGGGAGCCCAGGGACACTGCAGGTTCAGTCAAACATGCATTGCATCCAATGGATGGTTGGTTTAGTAAGGGGGGGCCAGCTGAACGCCTGGAGGGAGGGAGATGGCAGGAGAGAGGGTTAGTGGGGAGCAGTGGGATGAGGAGATCCAGCTACACCCTCACAGGGAGGGAGATGGAAGGAGAGAGGGTTAGAGGGGAGCAGTGGGATGAGGAGATCCAGCTACACCCTCACAGGGAGGGAGATGGCAGGAGAGAGGGTTAGAGGGGAGCAGTGGGATGAGGAGAGCAAGCTAAGCACTCAAAGGGAGGGAGATGGCAGAAGAGAGGGTTAGAATAGGAGCAGTGGGATGAGGACATCCAGCTAAATACTGGGGAGGGAGATGACATGAGAGAGGGTTAGAGGGGAGCAGTGGGACGAGGCTTGATGTATTTAGCCTGGCAGGTAGCACTTTCAGCAGCTTCCTCTGTAACTTGAGGGGTCGTCTCCTTCTCTGGAGCCGTTCCAGCCCCGCCTGGCTGTGTTCCTGTGCCACTTGGTCTGGGTGACCCTGCTGTGGCAGGGGGATTGGACTGGATGCTCTGTCCAGGTCCCTTCCGATCCCTAAGGATTCTAGGATTCTGTGATCTGAGTGTTAACGACATCATCACTCCTCTCTATTCCCCCTGTCGACAGAGTGCACCGGCCTTCTGCTGTGCCAGACCCTGCTCTTTTCTGTGCCCTGATGCTATTGCTATGGAGTGACACCTCCCAGTGGCCCTCTGCAACATTTCACTCAGCCCATGCAGGACTCCTTGACAGCTTGATGAAACCGAGCCCTGGACCCGACAAAGGCAGCACCACTTTGCCCTGCTGGTGTCTGAGGAACAGGGGAGGTTTAGGCTGGAGGTCAGGAGGAAGTTCTTCACCAGGAGGGTGCTGAGACCCTGGACCAGGTTGCCCAGGGAGGTTGTGGCTGCCCCCCAGCTCCCTGACAGTGTTCATGNGGGGGCAGCCACAACCTCCCTGGGCAGCCTGGTCCAGGGTCTCAGCACCCTCCTGGTGAAGAACTTCCTCCTGACTTCCAGCCTAAACCTCCCCTCTTCCAGCTGGAAACCATTCCCCCTACTCCTACCACTCCAAGCCTTCTCAGCACAGCTACAGGATCCTCATCTCTCTCGCAGGTCAAGGTGATCCCCACCCTGCAAGGGGGGAATTGCAGCAGTGGAATTCTATCTGGCTGTCCTTGGTGCCAGCAGCTGCCTCTTCTGCTTGAGGAGCTGGTTCAGACTCTTCATTTCGAAGGGAGATGAGGAGATTTACCTGGTGAAATGGCCTGGCTTCTGCTTTTTTCTCTTGTGATCTGGCAGATGAAGTATAATCGATGCTCCTCAGAGATGCTATTGATGCTGCTACATGTATGCAGGATCCCCCTTCGCTAATGACTGCGATAGCCCTGTCAGAGCAGTGAGAAAACCGAGGCTTGATGAGCAAGCAGTGGCAGAGGACACTCTCTTCTCTATTTATCTCTCTGTCCCTCTTCCCCGTGCGCTACCATCATCCCTCCTTAGGCTTGGGGGGGTTTCCTGCCCCTCACAGAGCCTGCTGCTCACCTGGAGGAGAACGGGTGCAGCCTGTGGTTTGGAGAAGGGGACCTGCTGAGCCAGACGGTGACTCTGGCATGGAAATCCTATCCCAGGGTAGCAGCATCTGCTCTTTCCCGAGTGTGTACTCTTCTTCTGGCCTCGACTTTTCATTCCTGACTCATTCACAAGGGCTCTGGTGTTTTGTATGAATGTGCTACCAACCCACACGCAGAACACAGCTCTGAAGAAGGAGAGAGGGGGAGCGAGCTATGAATAAACCCCGCAGCAGGGGGGTTGCACTAATTGCCTTCAACTTCCCACCGTCTCCCTGTGTTTCCCTCACAGGGATTTTCCTCTGGGACACGATGCACCGGTACGGTCCTAATTCAGAGGGCTTCCTTGCTGCAAGACTCAGGCAGTGCCCCCATCACCTAAGACATTTCCAGCACGCCAAGACCTTTTAGAGAAGCTCACATGAGACTTGTGAAGCTTTCACAGCCCTGTGTCTCTGGGTAGCACACGAACCCCCTCTGAGCACGTCTTGCAGATGCAGCCCTATCTCATCGCTCCTGTAGGTTGTGCAGCAGCCGAGACGGCTGCAGCAGTGCTGGCAGTGGTAGGAGATCCAGAAAGCACGTCTGTGTTTATATCTGCGTGTAGCTCTGTGGGTATATAATAGGTACAGAAAGGCATATGCTCTACATCCTCACGTACACACAGACTCCTCGCTCCTGCCAGCGCTGTGGTTGCTGCTGCCACCGCTGCTGGCTGCCGCTGGGAGCATGGGAGTGATGGAGACTGCAGAGCTGAGGAGCTGCTGTCCATTCCTCACCCCAGCAGCGGTGGCTGGGCTCACCTCGGCCACCCTGGTTCCTGCCAGACACCTCGGGAATGGCCAGTGCACAGCACAAGCCCCAGCAGCACCCCGGGAGAGCCAAGTCAGGTAGGGAATAGATGGCAACGGGTGCCCCTGGCAACGAACGGGCCCTGTGCTGGAGCTGGCCTGCTGCTCGCCGTGAGCTCCTGCAGCCTGCAGTCAGGGGGGGACTGGGTTTTTGGAAGGCTTCATTCAGCGATGCTGAGGCTGAGAGGTGGTGGGAGCTGCGTGCTGGTTGCTCTGTAGCAGCCAGGAGCTCTGGCTGAGGGGTTGTGCTGCAGCATCCTTCACAGCAGTTAGGGGAGGAAAGCAAACGGAGCTGCGGGGTGAACCGAGGGTACCAGGGGAGCGCTCCAGAGGGTACTTGCATGCTGTCAAGGCCGGTGCAGCCAGCGAGGATAGAAACCCAGCTGCTGCTGCTGGGTGTCCTGGCATGCAGCAAACGCAGGGTTACTACCTCTCTGGATGACACAGCGTCTGAGAGCAGAGCAGAGCATCGCCACAGTCGCCCAAGAAGCCAGCGTTGCCTGGGTCCTCCAGATGACCTCGTCCCAGGTAGCTCTGCTTGGGATCTTTTTTTCATCAGACACCAAGTAGAGTTGGTGTCTGATGATGTCAGACTCAGGGGGAGGGAAATAAAGAGGCAAAAAAAAAGAGAGAGAGATTGCAGTCCTAACGCGAGGAGGATGCAGCAAACCACAGAGAGGGTCCTCTGCTGTGAGGAAGACCAGGCAGAAGGCAGAACCCCTAGGAGGGTCTCTCTCTCCCTCCTGCTTCAAAGAGGAAGACTGTTTGCTTCTGTAAACGGAGCTGGCTGTGTAATGCATTATACATCGCGAGGTTAGAGCTCTTCTGATTTCTTAAGGGAAAGTCTGGTTTATTTCTCAAGTGGGTGCCAGCGGGGATGCTGTCAGAGCAGGCAGAGGTGCTGCATCCTCCATCCTGCGCTGCCCGCAGTCCCCACCATCAGCTGCAGACCTGGAGCTTGCTGAGGACTGAGGACCAAATCTGAAGCCAATGCAGGGGTTGAGGAGCAGCCTCAGCTTTTTTAGCAAGTGAATGGGGAGGGGGAGGAGGGTAGTATGAGCAGTGATGTAATTTTTAACCAGTTCCTTGCAGAGCCAGGGAGTGAAGTTAGAGGGAAAAGCTGCAGTCTCAGAATGGCTCTCAGCCTTGACTGGAGACTCTAAAAGACTGAGGGTCCCCAGACTGGTAATTCATTTTCTTTGCTATGCAGAACTGTTGTGTTATTTTGGGACAAGCAGAGGGCATTTCTTTTCTCTCTCAGTCTCTCTGTCTCTCTGTCTCTCTCATTTTCTTTCTCTCTCTCTATGCTTGGAGGGTTTGACTTCCACTTCAGCCTCCTGTTTGCTAAATACCTTGCGGGTTACTTGAAGTTTTGGCTGGGGTACTCTGAGAATTTTCCTCCGGTGTGGGAATCCGTGGCATTCCAGGAGAGTTTAGCATGCAGCCTCCCTGCTGCTCCTCAGGAGGGGAGATGCAGAGGTTGCCAGGCACACAGCTTCCTGCACGGGGAAATGTACTTCTCTAATCACAAGTGGAAAGAAAAGCACTGGGCTGGCGTTTGGTGATGGAAAGGGTGCCATTTCGTGTCGGTTGTGAGAGCTAGAAAGGGTTTTGCTCAACTATACTGAGAGAAATGAATCTTGCTTTGGGGAGAGTCTCTTTGCTTTCGGTTGCCAGGTTTCTACGAGCAGCATTTTAATTGGAGTGGAACTGAATGGAACACCTTAACCTTGGAGGTTTGGGGTGTTGGAGACGGCGTACGGGTGTATTTTTCTCCAAGGCATGCATTAACCACTCGCACGCTGCTCCCTCCGCTGCACTCGCCCTGTTGCTGCCTTTCATAGCAGCAGTCAGTGGGCTGCTGGGCTGCACCACAGATCAACCAGCAGCACGCAGGGCTCTGCTGCTCGCTGCTTCCTCGAGGCAGGAGAAGCTCTCTCAAGCCTTTTTTAGCTACATGAGGTTGTCAAGACAGGTGAAGTGGCCGGTGGGGAAGAGCATCCCCAGTTTCAGCTACTGGTTTGGGTTCGTGGTTGCTGTAGTGGCTGCTTGGTCCGAAGGCAGAGGCTGTAACGCCCAGAGTCCACGTTGGCTGTGGAAGGCTCTCTGTGCTCTCATTCACCAGTGGGTGAGACCTATTCCTCGGGATAGCTGAGCAAGGCAGTTTGGCTTCCTAGGCACTCGGGACGTGGAGGTGATAGCCATATACCTTCTGTTGTTGCCCATCATGGCACCTAGGAGCTCAAAAGATGGGACTTGTAGCATCTAGGGGCTCAAAAGATGGGACCTGTAGGCTCGAGCATGAAAAAGGCAGCACAGAAAAGGGAGCATCGTGATACCTCCCGAGCATCCAGTTCTCCTTCAGGAGGTTCCTGGGGAATCTGTTGCTCCCCTCGAGAAAGCTCTGCTGAAGGGATGGTGAGCACTTTCTCTGAGGCTTTTTTTTTTAACCAGCTGTCAGGAAGATGCTGGCAGCTTTCACAGGGGCCATTTTGAACTCCTCCCCCTGCAACATGCCATGGTGCAGAGGAAGAATCAAGCTGATCACCTCTTGTCTCTGCCAGCCCTCCCTCATCCTCAGAGTAAGACTCCGTAACTCAAAGCCATGCAGAAATGCCTTGTTGCTGTCAGGGTGGCTTTCAAGCAGAGGGGATGCTTGCCTTCTTCACCAGTCGTGCTTCTCTGGGGGCACTGTGCCTGGCAGGTGTAGGGAACAGATAGCAGGCTGCAGGGAGCTACTCACCATGGCATATGGAAGTTTTCTGTGTCTCTAGCACCAGGCTACCAGTTGCCATGGATAGGCAACTGTGTTTTCCTCTGATTTTAGCGTGGCATCCCTCACCAGAAGGAAATCTAGATGTTGGATGTTAGGGTTACTTGGTTGGGTTTAGGTTGGACTGGATGATCTTGAAGGTCTCTTCCAGCCTCATCAGTACTGGGAGACTGTGAGACTGTGAAATGAATGCACTGGAAAGGGGAGGGAAGGAACTGTGCATCTCGAGTAAGCATCCATTCATCCTATTCCTAGAATCCTTAGGGATGGGAAGGGACCTGGAAAGAGCATCCAGTCCAATCCCCCTGCCACAGCAGGATCACCCAGACCCAGTGGCACAGGAGCAGAGCCAGGCAGGGCTGGAACGTCTGCAGAGAAGGAGACTCCACAGCCCCCCTGGGCAGCCTGGTCCAGTGCTCCGGGACCCTCCCTGGGAAGAAGGTCCTGCTGAGATTGAGAGGGAACCTCCTCTGTTCCAGCTGGCACCCAGTGCCCCTTGTCCTGTCCCCAGATGCCCTTGAGCAGAGCCTGGCTCCATCCTCCTGACACCCACCCCTCACAGATTGAGAGACAGGAATGAGGTCCCCCCTCAGCCTCCGCTTCTCCCAGCTCCAGAGCCCCAGCTCCCTCAGCCTGGGTCCTTGAGGAGGGCTCAGATACTCTCCCTGCCCTCTGTCCGGAGTATTCCAGGACACTAGCTCTGTCTTCTTTGTCTCAGCTCAGTTCATCTGAGGTGAGAAGCTGCAAATTCACGGCACTGGAGATGGAGGCTGCTACTCAAAGGCAGCGCCACTGCATGTGACTGCAGACGGTGTGCTCGCTTCTGCAGCCTTCCCCCTTAGGAACCAAGTGACTTTGCAGCAGGAAAGGTTAGGAAGACCTTTCCAAGCACAAAGAGAAAGAAAGCAGCGGGACAGGCATCCTGTGGAGTTTATGGGATGTCTGTCCTTTAGGCTCTTTCAGTAGGACTGTAGTTGGGGTGGATCAGAAACACTCAGCGCCGTTCAGCGCCAGTGGAATTACTCTTGCCTTTGCATGTTGGTGTTTCTACAAGAGGTGCAGTCACACGTCAGTCAAAATTAACTATAAGAAGCATCTTCTATGTCTGGGAGCATCTGCTTCGTCTCCTGTTGTAGCACTTGAGCTGTGTTCCAGTGTTGGAGAAGGCTTGGATAGATGATTTTCTGGTGGTTCCTTCCTGCCATCCCTTTCCACTGCAGTGTGACCCAGCCCTGCTGATGTTTGACCACCAAGGGGGCAAGAACAGTTGGGTGCCTGAGCCATTCAGCTCTCAAGCTGCCTACTGCTATTATCAGCAGCACAAGCGATGGATGTGATTGTTAGGGAATGGGAATCAGTGCCCACAAGTCACTTGAGAGGCTGCAGGGACATTGTTCCGTGCTGTGAGTCAAAGTCCAGGCAAGAAACCAAACGTTAAGCTCCTCAGCCTGGTACCCACCACATCTGGGTGCTTGGGACTCTGCTTTCTTTGTGCTTGGCATCAGTCACCTGTGAAATGCTAGAAGGACCAGGCAGGACTGGGTCACAGTATTGGAGGGGCTGGAGTGGGGCCAGAGAAGGGCAATGAGGCTGGGGAGAGGGATGGAGAACAGGGCCTGTGAGGAGTGGCTGAGGTTATTGAGTTACTGAGTCTGGAGAAGAGGAGACTGAGAGGAGATCTCACTGCTCTCTACAGCTACCTAAAAGGAGGTTGTAGCCAGGCTGCTGCTGGGCTCTTCTCCTGAATTCCTAATGCTAGGATGAGGGGCAGTGGCCTCAGGCTGCATCAGAGGAGGGTTAGACTGGATCTGAGGAAGAAGCTCTGTGCTGAGAGAGTAGCTGGGCACTGGACCAGGCTGCCCAGGGAGCTGGTGGAGACCCCATCCCTGGAGGGGTTTAAACACTCAGTAGCTCCAGCCCTTGAGGCCATGGTCTGGGGGTTGGGGAGCTGTTGGGATGAGGGCTGGGCTGGGTGATCCTGGAGGTCCTTTCCAGCCAGGAGGATTCTATGATTCCATAGGGTGAGGAAATCACCTTCAACAGACAAGATCACGTCTGTTCTAGGACAGGTTCCGTATCAGAGCTGCAGAGCAAGCTCTGATACCTCATTGAGCAGGGCAACAGGGAGAAAGAAGGTGAAAAGAAGAACCTCCCAGTCCCAAATTTAGCAATGAGTTCAACGCTGTGAATGTGACCAAGAAACACTAAGGTCAAGTGTTTAATTGCATTCACGCCGTTGTCAGCCAAGTAATTATCTTCCCTCCCCTCCCTGCACTTCAGCAGTGTAAAACTGAAGTGGCTTCGGACTGCTGTAGCCTGATAAGGCAGAAACTAGGTAACCTCCATCACGGCTTGCCTGCTGGGCTGTGTCCCCTCCTTTGGGTCCTGTTGCTAGGACAGGCATGGGTTAGATACATCTGGGATACCTTTTCAGGCCATAGGTTGGAAAATTCCTATCCGTTCTTGGAAGGTAAGAGAGTCCCTCCCCAGCCAGCAGCAGCTCTTATGTGCTGGGTCTGTTCAGCCTAGAGAAGAGAAGGGCTAGTGGGAACCTTACTGCGATGGCCCAGTCCATCCAGGGTGGCTCCCAGGAGGATGGAGACTCCCTCTGCACAAGGAGTCCTGGAGAAAGGCCAAGGGGCAATGGTTACCAGTTGCTCCAGGAGAGATTCCCACTGGATTGGAGAGGAAAGTTGATCCCACCAAGAGCTGTCAGCCAGGGGAAGGGTCTTCCAGGGGCAGAGGGGGATTGCTCAGCTGTAGGCAATGCTCAGGCTCAGCTGGACAGGGTTCTGGGCCAGCTCCTTTCAGCTGGCTCCTGCTGTCAGAGGTTGGACTGGCTGATCCCTGGGGGCCCTTCCAACCCACGAACCAGAGAACCTGTGAATCAGTAAATAAAGCTAAATCAAAGAGAATGGGTTTCCATCTGTAGAGGCTGATGCTACAGCAGGGAGCAGGGTCAGAGAGATCACTCTGAGAGCCTGTAGTGAAGACAGACTGCTCTGTTGAGACACGTGCATGAATCCTAGCCTTTCCAGTTGTTGTGAGGAGTAAAGATACGGGCTAACGTAAGCGTGCAAGTCAAGGAGCAGCTGTTTCATCACCTCTGAAGCATGCAGAGCTGGGTGTTCAGCCAGTGGCAGCCCATAGAGGTAGGAGCCTGCTATCCTTGCTGGAAAGCAGCCCCCCTTTCGTGCAGCCTGCTAACACCCAAGCTCTTGGTGCCGCAAGACCTTAATGCAGTGAATCAACCACGAAGGCTGCTCGGAAGGGTGTTTGTAAGAGCTGTGACTTCGCTTTGACTGGAACGATTTGCTGAGATCTGAAGCCTTTTTGTGACCTCTGCATTTTGAGAACCTTCTGGATGGGACTGGAAAACACCGTGTGCACACCTGCCAGCGGGTGAACAGGGGGGAAAGGAAGGAAGCAGTGGGAGAAGAGGTGGAGTTTGCACCAGCTCCTCTTGCGTTGGGAAGGACCAGTGTTTTCATTCCCATTGTAATCATCATAGAATCCTTAGGGATCAGAAGGGACCTGGAAAGATCATCCAGTCCAGTCCCCCTGCCACAGCAGGATCACCCAGACCCAGTGGCACAGGAACACAGCCAGGCGGGGCTGGAACGTCTGCAGAGAAGGAGACTCCACAGCCCCCCTGGGCAGCCTGGTCCAGGGCTCCGGGACCCTCCCTGGGAAGAAGGTCCTGCTGAGATTGAGAGGGAACCTCCTCTGTTCCAGCTGGCACCCAGTGCCCCTTGTCCTGTCCCCAGATGCCCTTGAGCAGAGCCTGGCTCCATCCTCCTGACACCCACCCCTCACATACAGTGTATAATGACCTCCAGAACAGTGATACTCCAGGTTTGGAGTAAATTCTGTTTGATGGCATCAACCAAACTGTGCTTTTTCATGTCCCTGCCTGTTTACCCCCTGCATAACCTCACTGTTATCACTCAGAGCCCAACTTGGGATGAGAGGAAAGGCGGTACACCCATGTCAGACGATGCAGATTCATGTTTCACAGTGGTACCTCAGCTCTCATCTACCTGACAGTGTTGGGGGGGGGGGGGTATGGTTTGGGGGGGGGGAGGGTTTTTTTGGCAGAGCACAAGCAATCAAAATTTATCATCCAAATTAAAACTGTAATTATATTTTGATAAAGATCTGGCAATTCAGTGAGAATGAAATTTGAAGGGTTGCTGGGATACAGATGACTCTGGATTCTGGGGAAGCGTTTGCATGTGGAATACTAATGACCCAAGGTTGTTCAGCATCCTTATCTAGACTTTTCCAATAGTGTCTGATAACACAGGCAATCAAGTGCTTGTTTCTTCACTGCTGTTCTGGCAAAGTGATTAAAGATACAGGCTGCCTTCTGTGAATGAACGGGCTGCATGCTCGACGTGCAGAGATGCAGATACACCCCCCCTTTGATGCCCTAGAAAAGTGGGGAGGGAAGGAGTACAGTGCTGACCCTGCCCACACGACTGAGCCCATCAAAATGAACCTTCTCTGAGGTTTCCCAGGGTCTCGGGGATGCCAAGCAGCCCTTCTGGGGAAGGGAGACTGGTCCTGGGAGGTGTGAGCTCTGATCAAGGTGGGTGCTGCTCGCAGCCTCCTGTCCCACAGCTTGGTTCCCACTGGGGAGTGGGAGCTGATGGACATCTCAGGTATGGGACAAGCAGCTAGATCAGAGCTTGCTGTCGAGGTAGGATGGCTGCAGAAGACATGGCACAAGAGACCTGGCCTCGATTCAACGGCTTGATTCCACCTCTGGCTGCCAGAGGGAAGACCCTGGCTCACATGCAGGTAGTTCCTTTCACCAGTCCAAGAGATGAGTGAAGCTCAAGCTCAGCACTGCAATTCGATGAAGAGCTGTAGCACTTCATCTCTTTTAAGGGTCTGCTCTGTGTGTGAGGCTAATCAATCACTATTATGGAAAGTGATTGCTATTCAATCGTGTGCTCTGCTGACACAGTGTTAGTTACTGTCTGTGCTGCCCTGCCAGCTGCAGACCTCAGAGGAGTTTGCCCCCCAGTGCTCCTGGCTGGCTGCACCCCTGAGCCCTGCCCTGACCCAGCTGTTATTCCACACCTGGCTCCCAGAGCTTCTGGTCCAGTGGGGCCACTGCCTGGCTTGTGTTACCACCTTGCTCCAGCTCTGCTCCAGGCTGCCCACATCAAACACAGACAACGCAAGGCAGTCGGATGAGGAAGGATCTACTTTCTCTTGCATTCAGTTTCCCCCAGACTGCCTCTCTCTGCGTGACCCTCCCAAACCCTCTTGTTTCCTCATGTCAAGCCCACAGGAACAGTTGTACCCTGCTCAGTGCTGCTTTGGGGGCTTAATTGTGGCAGATGGTAGTACTCCTGCTACCTTCAAATCACCCACTGCCTGCCCTGTTAGGGTCTAGAGGAGCAACAAGGCTGGGGAAGGGACTGGGGGCTCATGAGGAGAGGCTGAGAGAGCTGGGGGTCTTTAGCCTGGACAAGAGGAGACTCAAGGGGGACCTTCTCCCTCTCTACAACTCCCTTGAGTACTGAGGTTTAACATCTTCATCACTGATCTGGATGAGGGGATTGNAAGGGACTGGGGGCTCATGAGGAGAGGCTGAGAGTGCTGAGGGTCTTTAGCCTGGACAAGAGGAGACTCAAGGGGGACCTTCTCCCTCTCTACAACTCCCTTGAGTACTGAGGTTTAACATCTTCATCACTGATCTGGATGCGGGGATTGAGAGCCCCCAAGTCCTTCTCCTCAAGGCTGCTCTCACTCTGTTCCCCACACAGCCTGTCCTTGTGCCTGGGACTGCCTCGACCCAGCTTTGCATGTTTCTTCTTCTTAAAACCTGCACCTAGTGCTGAATTTTCTGGAAGTCATCTCTGCCCTGATCCTTTCAGTTTCCAAACTAGTCATCTGCTCTGATTTGGCCTCACTGCATGCTCTGACCCTCTCTGGAGGAGGGTGATCCCATGCCCTAACTGACTTGCAGGTCCCAGCCTGCTGGGCACTAGCATCAGGGTGAACTCTCCTCAGGATTATCAGAACCTCTTGTGGAATCAGGAATCACAGGAAGAGCCCTGTCCTCATCTTCTGGCAGCTGCTGTTTGAGCAGAGGCACTGCGCGGTGGGTAATAGCTCTGAGGGATGGAGTAAACACAGCCTATGTTAGGACTGCGGTGCTGTGAGCTACCTGAGTAGCTTTCACCCCAGGAAACAGGTTTGAGCTTTGCTGGGTGGAAATTCACACTCCTGGGCAGAAGTTTACTCAGTAGGTCAAGCAGGGAAAGAGCAAGGTAGGGGAATGGCAGTCAGAGAGGTTAGGAGGGAGGGCTGCAGTGCAGCAGCATCCCACACTGCTAGATCCCTTTCATGTAGTCTGAACCTCAAAGGTCGTGGTCTCTGTGAGAGTGTGAATGCAAAGCACTGTCAGGCGTGTGATCTTTGACCACCAGGCTCTGCCAGCCACAGTCAGTCCTACTGCTTATCAGCACTGCGTGTCCCTTTGATGGCTGGAGGGGTGAGAGGAGTAGGCTAACTCTGTCAGCGTGACTGCAGCTGCTTTGCCAGTGTGATGATGTATGTTAGAAAGACAAAGGTAGTTCTGTGGTGTGAAATCCAAAGGAACCTTCACAGCTAAAGAGCTCAGCCAGCACTGTGCTCTCGTGGCCTAGAGGGCCAACAGCATCCTGGGGGGGATTAGAAGAGAGGTGGTTAGCAGATCGAGAGAGGTCCTTCTCTCCCTCTACTCTGCACTGGTGAGACTGCGTCTGGAGGACTGTGTCCAGCGTAGAGCAACGAAGATGATGAAGG
>VZRI01012752.1:12791-42342 GCA_013397515.1 Upupa epops | reverse complement strand
CCTGCTGTGGCAGAGGGATTGGACTGGATGCTCTTTCGAGAATCCCTTCCAGTCCCTAAGGATTCTATGGTTCTCTCAGCAGTCAGCTTTTTCCCTCTCTCCTTTCCAGGGGGCTTTTGCAGAGCTTTGCTGCTCTGAGCTCGGGCTGGCACTCTTCACCCATCCAGCCTGGCTGCATTCATGGTGGTTTCATGCTCATTTGTCCTAGGGCCAGCATTGTCCTCTACCCTCCCCAGCACTGCTCCCTCCCTCTGAGCTTCTCCCCCACTGCAGGCTGAGAGCATTCATCCCCTCCCAGCTCTTTTTGGGTTTTGCCAGCTCTTTTAGTTTCTATTCTGGACAGCCCAGAAAATCCACTCCAGCTTCTGAGTGTTTTAAAGCACTGCTCAGTGCAGCGTGAGTTCTGCTCCCGTGGTGTCCGTGGGGCAGATCCCCTCACACGGCAGTTCAGAGCTCCTGTAGGGAGGGGTGAGAAGATACAGACGTGAACTGGCTGAGGCCGTGGCACCGGGTGCTGGTAGCTGGCTCAGGGAGTCAGGCTGAGAACTCATGCTGCTTCGTGGGTGAGCAGCAACGCGCGTCTACCCTGGCGAGCGTGTGGCACAGTTCTGGTAGCTTGGCTTCATTTCTACGTCTCACACAGAATCCCAGGATTATCCTGGCTGGAAAGGAGCTCCCAGCTCCCCCAGTCCAACCATCGCCACCCCAACAGAACCCCTCCATCCCTGAGAGACTGACAGACACAGCCTGACCCCCTCCCTGCTGCCACTCGAGCAGGGCAGGAAGCACCATGGCTACAGGGTTCTTCAACACCTCCAGGCAGGGGGACTCCACCACCTCCCTGGGTGGAGGGACATGGTGGCTCCACACAGATGTCAGAGCACTGACATCCCTCATGGAGTTCCTCTCCTGCTTTGGCCCTTGGATGCTGAGCTGCTTGGGCACCCTCTGCATCTCCCGGGAGTCTTGGAACTGCAGAGAATCTCTCTGAAACCTTTAGTGCTCTTGGTTCGTGCGACTTTCAGAGGCAGATTCCTCTCTGTAGGGGGATGAAAGCCCTCCTGTCCCTCAAATGTCCCTGTCTATTAAGGGAACCTCTTTTGATAGCTGACAGTGAAAGTCACTCAGCGGGGCGGGCGCTTCATCCCAGCGGTTACAGGCTGGAAGGCAGCGAGCTAGCAACCCGTGTCAGAGAGCAGCTGTGCGTGTGGAAAGAGCAAATTGGCAGCAGAAGGGGTAAAGGGGAGGCCTGTTCCTCCCTCTACTCCTGCTCCAAGAGTCACTGTGGGAAGGTGGCTCCACTGTGCTTTTATTTTGCTCTCTGTGAAATGGGTATCCCCTGAGTGCCTGCGTTTAGCACAGGGAGAGTATCCCTGCGTCTGTGCTGTGGCCACAGGAACCCCCTGCAGCTCCAGCCTGGGGGCTGAGTGGCTGGAGAGCAGCCTGGCAGAGAGGGACCTGGCAGCACTGGGTGACAACTGGCTGAACAGGAGCCAGCAGGGTGCCCAGGTGGCACCAAAGGCCAATGGCATCCTGGCTGGGATCAGCACTAGTGTGGCCAGCAGGACTAGGGATGTCATTCTGCCCCTGTCCTGGGCACTGGGGAGGCCTCCCCTGGAGTCTTGGGAGCAGTTCTGGACCCCTCACTTCAAGAAAGATATGGAGGGGCTGGAGTGGGTGCAGAGGAGCAACGAGGCTGGGGAAGGGACTGTGGGGAAATGCTGATGAGGAGAGGCTGAGGGAGCTGGGGGTGTTCAGCCTGGAGAAGAAGAGACTCAGGGGGGACCTTCTCCCTCTCTACAACTCTCTGAAGGGAGGTTGTAGTCAGCTGGGGGTCAGATAGGCTGGCCAGCAATCTCACCCCGTGCTCTGTTTGTATCCCACAGCTGTCTCCAACCTGGACGCAGAGAGCAAACTGAGTGTCTACTACCAAGCACCTTGGCATCAGCAAAGAAACATCTTCCTGCCTTCCACCAGACCCCCGTGTGTGGAGGAACTGCACCACCACGCCAAACAGCACCTGCGAGCCCTGCGCAGAGGTGGGTGCCCGCACGTGCTCCACGCTCAGGCTGCTTGCATGCAGCTCCTCTCAGGGTCCCCTCTAGGCAGCAGCAGGGCTGTGGGCACTGGTGTTCACTGGGACTTAGGTATTCAGGCTGTGAAATTGGCTCTGATTACTGGAGTTGGAAGGGACTTTCTCCTTCTCCTTTCTGCATTCATTGTTCACCTGGTTTTCTCCTGCAATTGGGGTGTCTCACTCGTGTGAGCAAATCCATGCTCTGACCCCAAAAGAAGGCAGGCACTGAGTGTTTCAGCAAGGCCATCTAGCCTCCCTCCACTAAACAGACGCTAGGCAGTGCCTCTGCTCCAGGACAGACTTCCCAAGGGCTGAACCTGCAGCCCAGTTGCACGACAGTGCCTGCAAAGGAGCTCGGCTGTCTGCATGGGATTCCCAGGCAGGATGCTGGAGGACACCTCTGTCCTTCGAGGCTGCCAGCTGGGAGCCAGGGGATACCCCAGGCATGTGAAAGGGTTGGGGAGATGTCCCCTCCCCAGGCCAGGGAACAAACACCTCTTGGCCTCGCCTAGCAAACTGGAGACCTTCAGCCTCCAGCTCGGATCTTGTGACAGAGGGAAGAAGGGAGAGCAATCAAGGTCATAACCAGGCTCCTGGAGCTCTGCCATGAAGGGGATTTATAGGGTTCAGATGTCTGGATGATCCTACAATAGAGGGAAGGCAAAAGGTGGGGAGAGGCCAGTTTCACAGGGGAGGGTGAGGTTGGCTGTTAGGAAGCCCTTCCTCAGGGAAAGGGTGCTCAGAGCCTGGACTGGACTGCCCAGGGCAGTGGGGGAGTCCCCATCCGTGCCTGGAGGTGTTGAGGGACAGCCTCACCAAGAGAAAACACCTAGCAGGACAAACAAAGCAGGCAAACGAGCCTGTCCTGTCTGTCTTCCGTGCCCTAAGGAAGGACAAAATCCATGCAGGTCACCCTCCAAGTGTTCAGCAGCAGCCTCGTCGCTGGAACGTGGTCTCACCAACACGTGCTGCTGCACAGCTCATTTATTGCTGTTACCAGGGGGTACAAAGAACCCAGTGTTCGCACTGCTAAGCATCCCTTAGCTGCACAGAAGGTTGCAAGGCTCCTGCTCAGGAGCACACGGTGGGTGCAGTGTCTTCCCTGCACTGCAAAGAGCGACACTGCCCAACCGCAGTCACAGAGGTGTTGGAATAAAGCAGGAGTTGCCTTGTGTGCTCTGAGCAGCTGGCCTTTGCAGGGGGACTTTGCAGCGCCAGGCTGATCTGTGCCTGCCATCTGCTGGGCAAGAGAGACCCTGACAGCAGCAGCACGAGAAGGCAGCTGTCAGAAAATCATGGAATCCTTAGGGATCAGTCCAGTCCCCCTGCCACAGCAGGATCCCCCAGACCCAGTGGCACAGGAACACAGCCAGGCGGGGCTGGAACGTCTGCAGAGAAGGAGACTCCACAGCCCCCCTGGGCAGCCTGGTCCAGTGCTCCGGGACCCTCCCTGGGAAGAAGGTCCTGCTGAGATTGAGAGGGAACCTCCTCTGCTCCAGCTGGCACCCAGTGCCCCTTGTCCTGTCCCCAGATGCCCTTGAGCAGAGCCTGGCTCCATCCTCCTGACACCCACCCNGAGTAGAGGGGAAGAAGACCCTCTCTAGATCCGCTAACACCCCCCCTTCTGATCCCCCCCAGGATGCTGTTGGCCCTCTTGGCCACCAGAGCACATAGTTGGCTCAGAGTCATCCTGCTGGCCACTAGGACCCCCACCCAGGTGCTATTGGTGGAAGAGGACTGAATACCCTGAGCCTGTGGTAAAGGAAGACTCTTCTCAGCCTAGGGTGATTTAGGATGATCTAGTATGATTGCTTCATCCCAGGTCACCTCCCCTGTCCCAGGACAGAGAGCTGCTGCTGAAACTGCGTTAATGATGTCAAGCTGATGCTCAGGACCTGGCGCTGCTGTGCAGCCAGGGAAGAAAATCCACCCTGGGGCTGTGTTCCCTTCATTTTCCTCAGGGGGGTGATTATTTTGTAGGGAGAATGCAGGGGTTACTGAACTTTGATGTCTCGGAGCAACAGGAGCTGCAGTTTCCCATTGAGAATCAGCCCCCAGGGTCTAAGCACCTAGAAGGTAGCTCTGGGTAAAGGGTATAAATTCAGTTTGAGAGGAACTCAGGTTCAGTTCAGGTGCTGGGATGTGCTGTACGAGCATTGCTCTTCTAAGGGCTGGGGTGTCCAGTGGAGTCCTCCTCTCCTTCACCTGCACCAGGGCTCACAGGTACCAGTCAGTGGGGAAGAGGAGCGCCTTAACTTCACAGCCCTTGTCCTGTCTGTAAATGGTCCTGACCCCTGAAAGACCCATGTCTTCTCTCTCCTCTCAATCAGAACATCGAAGCCGAGGTGATAACAGAGAGCAGAGAGTCCAAGGCCCCCTCGCTGTGGTGGCTCCTCCCTTTCCTCCCTTCCCTGCCATCCGCAGCCAGAAGAGACAAGCGATAAAGGACCGGCACCTGCTACCAGTAAGTCTTCCACTACAGCCATGGCTCGAGTTGTTCACGTGGAGGGACCAGAGCGTGACAGTGCTTCACAGGTTATCCCCCCCCAGTCTGTGCAGCTACAGCACAGGGTGTCTGTGACCGGAGCGACTGTCAGCAGGGGAGCTCTGCTCACGGCTGCCAGCAGCCACCTCCAGAGTGGGCATTTCCACTTGCTGGGTTTCACCCGTGGCCAGCACACCGGTGCTCTCGTTCACACAGTCCTTTGCAGCCTTTCACAGCCCTAGCTCCTGCTTTAGGTAGCAACTGCCAGGAGCCTCCTGTCCCTTCAGAAAGTCCTGCAGCTTCAGCCCGGGCGTTAGCATTGAGGGGAGCCAAGAACTCAAGGGCTTTGAGTGCTGCCTTGAGGACTGACTGTGTTCAGATGGGCTCAGCAGCACTCTTTCAGCTACAGGGACCTACAGTTTCCACCTACAGTGGTCCTGCTCTGCAGCGTCCACCTCCATGAGATGTTTTCTGATGCTTCGTGTCTCGTATGTCCCTGCAGCCAGGCCAGGGGGTACTTCAGGTGAGGATCTGGTTCTGTGTGGTGGTGCTGACTGACCACGGGTGCAGGACTGTGAAGTTAGAGTTGGCAGTGTGGAGTTCAGCAGCTTTAAAGGGTTTCACTAGACCACACGTTTAACTCTGGTTTGGTCTCCAGTTCCCACTGCGTTCAGCAGGACTCCGGTTCTTCTGTAGCTCGGGGTGTTTGACCTGTGCAAGTGCCGTGGTGTCAGAGGGCCACAGAATCTCAGGGTAATCCTGGCTGGCAAGGAGCTCCCANAGCCCCCTCCCTGGGCAGCTGTTCCAGTACCTGAGAGCCCTTTCAGCACAGAAATCCCTCCTGACACCCACCCTGACCCTCCTCTGGTGCACCCTGCCCCTCGTCCTGTCACTGGGCACTGGGGAGAGCAGAGCAACCCCTGCCTCTCTACAACTTCCTTTCAAGTTGTTGTAGAGAGCAAGAAGGTCTCCCCTCAATTTCCTCTTCTCCAGACCGAAGTCATCCACACTAGTACTGTTGTAGCATCACTGAAAGGTAAAGGAGAGGTGCCCCCATGTTATAGAGTCACAGAATCCTCAGGGATCAGAAGGGCCCTCGAGAGATCATCCAGTCCAGTCCCCCTGCCACAGCAGGATCCCCCAGACCCAGTGGCACAGGAACACAGCCAGGCGGGGCTGGAACAGCTCCAGAGAAGGAGACTCAGATCATAACCAGTTGCAGGTATAGTCTGCTCAGTGTATTGAACGTAGAGCTCTGAGTCCACATCACATGGGGAGCAAGGAAAGTCCTTTGAAACTACACGCTCTGTGGCAAAAGGCCGGAGTGTTTGCTGTGCTTGGAAAACAACCAGGCACTCCAGACGTCTCTCCCATCTGCAGAACACACGATAAGGGGACTGGGGAGCAGCCTTCCCAGTCCTGGGTGAGCTGGCAGAACGCGTGCCTGCTGAACGCAGATGTCTTGGCTTTATCAGCAAGCCCACCTTTCTTCTTTTGAAGAGGGAAATGACTCAGCTGTGTGCCCACCCATCGCGGGCCTTTTACTGGGAACAACCCAGGACGAGTGTTTTCCCCGAGGAGGAGCAAACAGGAGCCTCTTGGAGGTTGGGGTTGTGGATTTCAAGGCATCTGGCAACGTTCTACTTTGGAAATTGCGAGTACGCCGAGGCCAGAGTACTTCAAAGTGCCTTAACTCCTTCCTAAGAGCGTTCCTTGTCTGTGGGGCAGCTGTAAAAAGAGGGAGGGAGGCAGGGGGAAGCTGCAGCAGGTGAGCGCTGTGCCTGGCAGACGCTTCCTCACAGAGGCAGTGCAGCAGCGACCAAACTAAGAGATGCTGTGCCAGCCTCCGTGACTGAAGGGTATCATCACCAGGGGAAGTGAAGAGTGCTGCTGTAGGCTCTCTCTCTCCCTCTTTGGCTTAAGACTGTGACATCTGTAAGTGCTTCTCTGCCTCGAGGGCCGTCGGTACTGTTGGATACCTGATTCCAGTCGGTTGGATCGTCTCTCTGTCGAGGAACCGAAGCTGTTGAGCTGTGCAGGAGGGGTTTATTGGTGGCGCAGCAGTCGGTTCCTTGTTCAGCTTCCCTGCTGCGGTGGGAAGGTGCTGCTGAACCACAATAAAAGCCCTTTTCTGTGTGTCTTATAAATTAGGAAAGGGATCCGAGAGAATCATTGGATCACTGATTGCAGGCTGGAAGGGACCTCCAGAGGCCATCTAGCCCACCCTCCCTACACAAGCAGGGATGTCTCTCCCTAGGGCAGGTTGCTCACAGCCTCAGCAAGCCTGACCTTCAATGACTCCAGGGATGGGGCCCCCTCCACCTCCCCAGGCAGCCCATTGCAGCCGTCAACCCCCCTCACAGTGAAGAGCTGGTTTCTCATCTCCAGCCTCAATCTCTCCTTCCCCAGCTGGAACCCAGTGCTCCTGGTCCTGTCCACACAGACCCTGTGGAATAGACCTTCCCTTGCCTTCATGTAAGGACTCTCAGGGTCTGGAAGGTCAAAAGAAGGACCTCGAGAGCCTTCTCTTCTCCAGGCTGAACAGCCCCAGCTCTCTCAGCCTGTCCTCACAGGAGAGATGCTCCATTCCCCTGAGCATTGTGGTGGCCTCCTCTGGACCTGCTCCACTCTGTCTGCATCTCTCTTGTCCTGGGGGCTCCATAACTGGGGACAGTACTGCAGATGAGGTCTCACCAGGGCAGAGGAGAGGTTGTGGAGTCTCCTTCTCTGCAGACTTTCCAGCCCCGCCTGGCTGTGTTCCTGTGCCACTGGGTCTGGGTGATCCTGCTGTGGCAGGGGGACTGGACTGGGTGATCTTTCGAGGGCCCTTCCCATCCCTAAGGATTCTATTTGTCTGATGAGAGGTGCACTTAGCCAAGAGGCCAGACGAGAGTCCTTCAGGAAAGAGGATGAGGACAGAGCATCCTTTGTGCTGCTGTATGTCCTATGATTTATCCTTTCAGTATCCCACAGCAATTGGCTGCGGAACTCTTGAACTAGAGGTCAGAAGCAGAGTAACAGCGACCAAGGAACACGTCTGTGATGATTCTGAGACAGACTTAATCCATTTCTAAGCAAATTTGCACCTTCAGCCTCAGCAGCACCCAGTGACAACGACTTTAACAAGCGACAGGAAAAGGATGCTTCATCATGTCATTGCACCCCCTCCAGTTCTTTAACTGTGAGAGGCAGTAAGCATCGCTTTCTCATTCCCTTTCTCCATGAACCTCCTTGTTTTGTAGGCTTGATTTTCCTTTCCTAGCCAAGCCAGTCGTTGGTGTTGAAAACTGAAGAGCTCTAGCACCCTTTAATCTCTCTCGACACAGAAGAGCTGTTCAAGCAACCACATTTCTAAGCATCGTTCCTTCTGGCACCTTTGTCAATGAAAACCCAAACCAGATTAAAACTGAAATAAAAATAATCCGAGCAGAGGATGAGGAAGTTGTGGACTTGCTGGAAGAGGGAGATATCCCTGGCACGTGTTCCCATGACAACCCTACCTGCAGCCCTGCCGAAGCGAGTCACCCAGTGTGGAGATGCTGTGTCATTCCAGCTGCAGTTCAGCCTTCTCTTTCACTGTCTCTGCCCAAGTCCTCCCAGCCAGGCTCCAAAATGTCAGTGTTCAAGTCCAGATGGGCTCAAACCCTTCCTGGGCTGGCTACCGTAACAAGGCAAGAGGAGTAGGAGAAGGAATTTCACGTTCAGAAATTCACTTGCAGGTTCAGTGCCAGTTTACTTGTAACTACAGTCTGAAGGGATGAGAAGGCAGGAGGTTACTCCCTGGGAAGAAGGTCCTGCTGAGATTGAGAGGGAACCTCCTCTGTTCCAGCTGGCACCCAGTGCCCCTTGTCCTGTCCCCAGATGACCCTGAGCAGAGCCTGGCTCCATCCTCCTGACACCCACCCCTCACAGATTCAGAGACAGGAATGAGGTCCCCCCTCAGCCTCCTCTTCTCCCAGCTCCAGAGCCCCAGCTCCCTCAGCCTTTCCTCATCAGGGAGCTGCTCTCCTCCCTTCCTCATCTTCATTGCTCTATGCTGGACCCCCTCCAGCAGCTCTGTGTCCTTCTGGAGCTGAGGGGCGCTAGCACAGCCTGAAATGCTCCTGTTGTCAGCACCAGTTGACTGTGAGAAAGCTGCTGTATAGGTACAAATGTCTGTTGCTCAGGCAGGACTCAGCTGTGCTCTGAAAACACTGGGAAGCTGCTAACCTTTCCTTCCAGTCTCTTCTCCATCCACCAGACCTTTAGTCTTTCCCCCACGGAAATCAATACCATTTTCCTTAACTCCCCTGAGTTAACGAAGCAGCAGGCTCTCCATTCACAGGCAGGGAAAGGGAGACAGGGAGGTTTCGCACAGAGACGAGTTGGTATTTGACCCGTGAGCATGGGATTAAACCCTGGAATCACAGGATCCTCATGGCTGCATTGGACTAGTCTTATATCTTGGAGACACCAAGCAGCAGCAGCCTCTGAAAGCTCTGGGGGATGGAAAGCAGAGGACAGGCTGAAGTAGCACTGTTGTCCTGTTACTGGCCCATTTCCTTACCCGACTCCCAGCTCTGTGACAGTGAGTGCCACCAGCCCCTAAGTTGCCAGGCTGGCAAGTTTGCTGATGGCTGAATAGCATCTTTGTCACTGCACTGCCCTGGGGTTTAAGATTTTCATTCATTAGAAGGGTGAATGATGAGTTTTGTACCTGCACGTAACTCCAATCTCATCCTTAAATCAGTGGGGAGAGCGTTCATGGCTGCTTCATCTTGCCCTGAGTTAGGGGAAGCCTTGTCTAGTTCAGAGCTGGACATCTTTTGCTGTAGTCTCTCACATCATGGAATCATGGATTCATAGAAGGGTTCAGGTTGGAAGGGACCTTAAAGATCATCCGGTTTCAACTGACCTTGAACACTTCCAGAGAGTACACATCCACAACAGAGGGAACACATCCACAACCTCCCTGGGCAACCTGTTGCAGACCACAGATGGTGCAGGTTGGAAGGCACCTCCAAAGATCATCCAGTCCAACCCCCTGCAGTGAGCAGAGACATCCTCAGGTAGGTCAGGTTGTCCAGAGACATCCTCAAGTAGATCAGGTTGTCCAGAGCCTTCAGTATCTGCAGGGTTGGAGCCTCAACTCCCTCCCTGTTCCAGTGTTCAACCCCTCTCCTGCTAGAGAACAACTTCCCAACATCCAGTTCAAATCGACCCTGTCCCTGCCCCAGTCTCTCTTAACCTTTCCCCTCTTAGAGCTCTTAGCTGCTTCAGCTCCAGGCAGCATCAGATCACTACAAGGGCCGAGGTAAGGCTGTCTGCAGAAGGAATTGAACTCATTTCACTGCCGTTTTGTCTACTCTGAGTAAGAAGAGCCAGCTCAGACTTCCCAGGGGTCCAGACCGCTCTGCGGGCACCATCACTTGAGTAGCATTTTGCAGAGAAGCAGCCCGTTGAGGGAACAAACCCATCGCTAGGAAACAGGGTGGCAATCTCCAGCTTGTTTAGCCTCTGGATGCTAATGCAGCCAGACCAAACCGAAGTGCTTTTACCAGAAGCGTTTTGTTTATGCCTTTCCTTTTAATTCCTTTTCTTTTTGTGTCTTGTTTTTTACATTTCACATCTATAGTTTAACAGCACCCGTTCGCCCTCCCCCGTTGAGTGTTGCCACATGGCCCCGTGGAGTAGAAAGGTACTGGAAAAACAAGCAATCCTCGACTAACAGCTCTGTCTCGCTCTTCTCCCTTCCAGATCCTAACCCCTTACTCTTGCTTGCTTTTCACTCGCGCTAGAACAAGTGTTTTCTGCCCTTCTCTTGTCAGTAAGACACAGTACTAACTCCTTTTCTTCCCTCTCTTTCGTTCTTCACCTCGGATGGCTTTCAGGAGCTCGTGGCCACAAAGCCTCCCTCCTTCTCCTATCGCCTGCTTTAGAAAGGGCTGGACCCGGACAGCCTTGCTAGTGCTAGTGACTGCAGTTCTCTTGCAAACTGCCCCCTTCTCTTGTCTTTCTCCTAAAGGGTAAGAAATGGTTTGGGCAGTGCCCGCTCAACAGCAGGTATTTACTCTCTGGCTGGTGGGTGATGCCACCGTTTGGAGAGGAGGGGCTCTGGCAGCCAGGGTCACTTTGCCTGCTTTGTCCAGCGCTTCATTGTCACCCAGGGGTAGGATCAGCCACAAATGCAGCCTCTCTCTGTCTGTGTCTGTGTGTGTGTGTGTGTGTCCCTGTGTGCAAGGCTCGGGGGGTGTTTTTTTTGCATGCATGCATCAAACTTTTGGGCAGGGGGGTGTGTTACCTAGGAAACAAAGTCTTTTGTGCTTGAAGTTTAGATGAGCTATTCACGTCTGCCGGGGATGGGGATCAGCACAAAAGCTGCAGGCAGGGAGAAGGCTACGATGTTTGACTGAAATCCTACGTGGGAAAAGGGGGTTTTCTGCAGGCAGGAGGAGGAGGAGGAGGAGGAGTGCATTGTCGTGGGTCTGGGGGTGCTGCAAGAGGTGATGCTGGTGAGGTAAGTAAGTGCCGTCCGATAGTTTCTAGAGCAGCTGTCGAGTTAAGATCTCAAATGCTTTTGGGGCCGGGGGATAAATGTTGTTTGGCGAGGCTGAGACAGTTAATTTCCCCGGGGATTTGCGAGGAGTCTGGGTGCAGCGATGGCATCAGTACAATGGCAGCCCAGGCGTGATCCTGCGCTGTTAACCCTCCCTGCCTGCCCAGTGCCCTGCCAGGGGCTGGAGAGCAGTGTTTGATCTTCACCGTGTTTGCTACCAAAGTAAAACTGGCAAACGCAGGGTAAACCGTGGGCATGAGGGGGTTAGGTTGGTCGTGAGGCAGCTGGGAATTCAGCTCTGAAGAGAAAGCTGGCCATAAAGGGATTGCGCTTCATTTTTAAAAGCAGAGAGGCAGTGGATGTTCTGGGGTGGTGGAAGAGTTGTCACAGCTTAGGGAAGAATGCATTGATGGAAGAAGGGAGGGGATTAGGCAGAGAAAGGTAAGTGTTTCTGCCCTCCCTCCCTTCCAAACAAAACAAGAACTTATCTTTATAAACAAAGCGCCCCCCAGGCTGAGTTGGTAGCCAGCGCCACATGAAATCACCCTTCATTTCCTTCTCTTTGTGAAGTTACAAGGGCTTTGCAAGAACAGGCTGTTGTTGGGGGGATTTGTTGTTCAATCCAAACCCAAACCATCTGTGTTTCTTCCATGTAGTTGACTTTCTGTTTCTTTACCTTCTCTAAAAGTCTGCATGGCTTCTAAATAACCCTTTCAATTTATTCTGGTGGTGGCCACTTTGGCCACCGTCCCTCTGCCACGGCACTGCTAACTACCTGCTGCTTCCTACCACGTAGCTGCTGGATGGTTGGAGGTCGGTCTGCTTCCGCTCTGAGTCTGTAAAGATGACATGCACGTGGGTTTCTGGAGTACAGAGAGAGGTTATCCTGAAGGCTTGGGGCCTTCTGCCACTTGTGCTCAAATGAGCGGGTGTAATTGCTAGCAATCAGCTAGTAGTCGGGTGTTCAAGAGGCTGCGGATGCAAACGAGCGCCCACGTGTCTAACGCTGATGGGAGCTGAGGGCATCCGTGCCGTGGCTACTCACAGACACAGGAGACGGCGTGTAAACGTCACGGCGAACGCGCTGAACCCCAGTACGTCGAGGTAGGTCTCTCCTAGTAGCAGGATGCTGGTTTTCCCCTGGAGAACAGCCTGTGCTGTGTGACTTAGCTAGAGCAGTTCCTCCTCGTTATTGATTTCTGATCTGCGTGTGTGTCTGCTTTGTTTCGTGTGCCTGAGCGGGAGACACTGATTTTGAATGTATTCATTTGCAGTCCCATCCACCAGAGGACGAAGACACAGATGTCATGTTAGGGCAGAGGCCGAAAAATCCAATACATAATATCCCTTCTACACTGGATAAGCAAACCAATTGGAGTAAAGCACTACCTCTCCCAACTCCAGAGGAGAAAATGAAACAAGATGCCCAAGTGATCTCTTCTTGCATTATCCCCATCAATGTCACTGGTACAAATCTCTTCTATTTCTTTGTGTAGTTATTGCATGGTTCAAGGGAGGTCGAGTACTTGTTTTGTTTAATTGATTTGAAGTCACAGGATTGGGGGCAACCACCCTAGCTTTGAGGATTTCCTTTCTGGAAGACAGCGGGCTAAATTCATCCCTCATGCGTGACCGCGGGAGTCAGCGAAGCAGCATCTAGGATTAATTTGGCCCGTATTTTCAGAGTGATGCTGTGTAGAGTAAGAGAACACTGGTTCCCCGTGTAAGCAACGTCCTTTTGTTGTGTGTTATAACCTACAGTCCGTGTTTACAAAGACCTCCAGTCACTCCTTTGAACGTAGCTGACTGAAATAATGCAGAAAGCCTCTGAAATTAATCATATGATTATCATGTGTAGCAGGAGAAGAGAAAGTAGAGAATGTAGGCTACTGTTTGCAGTGCTTTAAGCATGCGAGGCATGACTGTGTAGCATGCAAAGCGTCGCTCTGAGATCTCTTTACATGCAGCTACACTGAAGGTACAGTAACGCTGTTTTCTTTCATTTCTATAACTACACTGATCTGAAGGAGAGTTTGGTTCTAGAAGCAGCAGCTCTGTCCTTTACTGAATGCGATTCCAGGTTCAAACATCAGGCTGGTTTTCTCTCTTTCTCTTTTCCTTTCTCTCCTTCCAGAGGGCTATGGTAAAAACATGAAGTTGATCTGGGGTTTCCTCGGGAATATTTTAAACAAAGTTGTGATTATTGTAAGAGCATCAGACGGGCTGACTTCCACTGTTAGAGCTTTTAATCAGTGGGGGAAAAAGCTGAGATTTTTCATTTAGCCTTCATTCCCCAGAGAAACTAGTCGTATTTAATTCCATTTTCCCAGTAATTCTGGCCTTGAGAAGTAGGTCCCAGCCCCTCACGTCTCATGTCTATCACTGGTGCCCAACCTTCCTACAAAGCAGGCTGCAGGCTTCATCATGGTGCTGGGGAGGGCTGGATGCTCGCAGTCCAGCTGCAGCCTCCAACTGAGGGGCTCGGAGCTGTTGGGCTTGTAGCACATCTGGCCTACAGAGTGCCACAAGTCCCTGTCTGCTCCATCATCAGCTGCATGACTCCTCCTGGTGATGGAAGTCCCAGTTCCCCTGCACCCCTGCAGCAGAAGTGACACCCTCCAGTGCCACCAGCTCTGCCCAGCAAGGAAGGGGGCACCCAGAAACGGGTGTACCTGCCCTGGGGCAGTACTTCTGGCCAGCTGAGGCCACACAGGAGGAAAAGTGGCCGGCTGGCAGAGCTGCCTGCACAGGCCCTGTTGGGAGCCGTTGCAGGTTGGGCACTGCTGATAGACATCCACGAGCCAAGTCACAGGTAGCGAGGCCCATTTCCACGAGGTAAAGCTGGTGTTCAGATGATTCTTTCAGAACCCTAACTGGTGAAGGCTTTCTGTGGTAGCCAGCGTCACCTAGTGCAGTTCAGAGGAAGAGTTAGGCCTGGGACCAATGTGAACTTGTCCAGTAATAGCCATTTTTGCCTAGACTCCACCTGCCATACATTGGAACCCAGTTTCCACTGATCAGTTTTACAGATCAAGAATGGTATGTAATCTTCTGGATGTTTCTGTCTATCATTCTCATTAGCACTAATGGGAATAACCGGTATGCAGCACGGGGAGGATATACCCCCTTCCACTTCCCCCTCGAGAGATGCCCCCCATGCATCTGGCGCACAGAGCATGTTCGGCTATACTCACAGTTGCTGGCAGCCCAGCAACGATGCTGACGGGTAGCTCGTTTCAGAGCGTTTGCTTTCAGTTCTCTGCTTTTGTTGGGGTTGGGGTTTGTTTTTTTTTTAAGCTTCTCCCACTTTTTTTTTTGGAAAATGACTGTTTACAGCACTTTTGTTCCGTATTAAAGAAAGTTCTTCCTCTGCTTGTTCCAGGGGTCGTTACAGGACATCTGTCTGAAGCCTCTATTTCACTGTAGTAGATTTCAAGAAGAACTTTTACAAGAAAGTTACTTTTTAATGTTTGACGTTGTTCTGTAGTGTAACACCTACGTGTATGTCTCTGTATAATTATGGCTCCTATAATTATACGCTATTAAAATAAGGCTTTCTAGTAGGATCCTATTTTAGTCCCTTTTGTTTGGTTTAATTCGCTCATTTAATTAAGATTACAAACCACTGTACCAGCAATCCTCACCTTAGTGGTTTTCTGGACCTGGCATATGTTTCCTGAGCTGTCCCACAGCAACTTTAGAGAGCATGAGAGGACAGTCATGCAGAAAGTCGGCACAGAAGGCGATGGTCTGCTGGTGGGCCTCCTTGGAACTTTGTTTGGACAATACAGTGTGAGAAATGAGATGAAAGGGGACTTCCCTAGGTTAACGCCATGGAGACATAAAGAAAAGGAGTAATTCTTACTCATAACTGTGGTCATACGTAAAGGTGCCCGTGAACTTGGGCTGATACATCCAAAATAAGAATCTTCATTGACTGCATGAACTGATCCCCAGAGTGGGCTTCCATGCATCATCGAATCATGGAATCCTCCTGGCTGGAAAGGACCTCCAGGACCATCAAATTCAGCCCCTAACATCTCCCCAACCCCCAGACCATCGCCTCGAGTGCTAGATCTACTTGTTTTTTAAACCCCTCCAGGGATGGGGACTCTGTCACCTCCCTGGGCAGCCTGGTCCAGTGCCCAACCACTCTCCCACCATGTGCTGAGCACTTGTGAGAAATCAGTGATGTCCACAAGTGAACAGCAACCACCCATCTCTGTCACCTTTGGCCATGTGTCATCATCACCAAGAATGCTCTCTAAATTTGCACAGGGACTTGGCCCCATTTTAGCTGTCTCCCTTCTCTTGGAAATGTTAGCCCCCCTGGCATATTGGTCTCCTAAGTAGCGCCCGGCTACTGCAATACAGCAAATTGATTCCTGAGTTGTTTAAGTCAGTTTACAGCCCAACAGATTACTCTTGGCAGACGAGTCCCTGTCCCTGTGACAGATGCATAAGTAGCTGTAAGATGAGAAAGATGCCCTGTTACCAAAAGCTCTCAACTCTTATTTTCTTTCCGGATTTTCTTTTCTTTCCTTTCCTTGTGTTGGGTTTTTTTGGTTGTTGTTGTGGTTGTTGTTGTTGTTTTTCACCTTCAGTTATTTTTGGCAGATCAGGCTGCTGAGGGGGAGCTGGAATGAGATGTAAAACTGTGATATACTGTGATATCATTTACATAAGAGCTACATAAGGACTCCCTTATGTTTATTCACAGGCTTAATCCAAGCTCACATACCTCCACTGTGTTCCAGCCATGAACATTTGTTTACTATTTCTAAAGGCTAATGAGACCTATTTATGGGTTGCAGGAGTTGGTTTTGACAGAGAGGCTAGTATACGCTGCTCTCTTGTTCATTCACAATCTGTACTACAGCGGAGACGAAAGTTGAGGAGGAGGAAAACCATCTCTGGCATCCCCAGAAGAGTGCAACAAGAAATAGGTGTAGTATAACTACAAATCTTCCGTAGATAGCCTTTCTAACCAGCTTCAATTGCAGAGATACGAGCTGGTAGCCAGCCTTCCAAAGAAACGAAGCCTGGAAAGCGTGGAAATGCTCGTGGTGTTTGGGAATGATGTGGTTTGGTGTTTGTTTTATTTACTACAGTAAGCAGAGCTATATTACTCCATACGGCCTTGCTGGAATCGAGGGCCTTACCGAGTAATATAGATGTGTGTGTTCAGCTCTTACCGTGTAAGTGTGACTCAGTTGTTTGGGTTTTCGCTTGTTTTCTTTTCCATTTTATTTCTGTTCTGAACCCATAGTTCTGTGCATAAAAAGTAACTAGATGAAGTGAAAGTTTTTTCTTGTGCGAGGAGAGCTTAAGGTAAAGAACTGACAGATGTTGCTCAGCAAAGCGATGATGAGCTGTCACAACAGCCACGTATCTCTCGCAGACGAGCAGTTTTATTATCAGCGTTAGAGACAGCTGCTGGGACCCTGCAGGAAACTTTGCTAAATACTCACCCTTAATTTCTTCCTTCCGTTCTTTATTACCAAGAATAAACGCCCAAACTCAAGCAGCTCAGCTCACTTTTTGTTCCAGGTAGATTAGGAGCAGCTCTGTTGAAGCCAATCCCGAGTAAAATTGGTGCTGTCCTGAAATGAAACTCATGGGATCATGATTTGTTAATGTTCGTTTGCACCTGAGGATGGCTCTGGTGTCTCAGGCTGTTGCCATGAAACTTGATGGGAAGCAGAAGGAATGTGTTTATCATAGGGAATAAGCAACCAGAGAACCTATGAAACAAAGATCCCGTTGTCTTGCAAATATTCTTGGTAGTAAAGAAGCAGATAAGGGCAATTCTGAACGGGCAGGTAGTCAAAACAGGATTAGTTTTAGAAGCTCACGGAGTGTTTTGTCCAGCAGCCACTCCTGAAAACAGCCTTCACCTGGCTAAAACAGACAGGCAACACCAAAACCTTAGTATTTATCTTAATATTTACCACAGCAAGATCAGCACTGATGAGATCACATTGCAGAAACAGGAGAACTGAGATCGTGTGGCAGGACGAGGAGAGTTTCCTCACCTCGCAGGGATGAGGTCTGCCTTATGACAGACTTTTTGTAAGCAAGTTAAATTGGGTCCAGTGCACAGCAAGATTAAAAAAGAGAGAATACAGCAGCTTAATGCTTCTTGGGTTGCGTCGCGGGTCATCTCATGCCAGGAAACTGTGTAGCTGTCTCCCACTCACCCGGCTTTACGTGTGTCCTAGATTCAGACGAGTCGCCCGTGGCGAGAGAGCGCAATGTGATTGTGCACACAAACCCGGACTTCTCCGGCTCCGGCAGCAGGAGGTCAGGGACACGGGACTCAGAGTGTCAGACGGAAGAAATCCTGATAGCCGCTCCCTCCCGGCGGCGGATCCGTGCGCAGAGGGGCCAGAGCATCGTTGCCTCCCTCTCCCATTCTGCCGGCAACATCTTGGTGCTGGCAGACAACGGGGACGCCGTCTTCGCTGCTGCTGTAAGCAACCGCATCCGCTCACGGAGCCTTCCTCGTGAGGGTGCCCGGACCACTGAAGGCCATCAAGATGCTACTGATAAGAGTGCAGGGTACGAAGCGGAGCACTTTCTAGCTGGCCAGGAGAGGATCCCAAAAAAGGGGAAGGAGATCTTGAGCAAGCAGGGTTCACAAGAGTGCCAGCCCATCGATTTGACTTGTCCTCAGCACCTGCACAGCCCTGAACACGGCATCAGCGAGAGGGGGAGATCACGGCTGTCAAGGATGGCTGATTCAGGCAGCTGTGAGATTTCGTCCAACTCGGACACCTTCGGGAGCCCCATTCACTCTATCTCCACAGCAGGAGTCCTGCTCAGTAGCCACATGGATCAGAAAGATGACCACCAGTCCTCCAGTGGCAACTGGAGCGGGAGCAGCTCCACATGTCCCTCCCAGACATCTGAAACTATTCCTCCTGCTGCCTCTCCTCCGCTGACGGGCTCTTCACACTGTGATTCTGAGCTGTCGCTCAACACTGCTCCAAATGCCAATGAGGACTCCAGCGTCTTCATCACAGAGCAGTTCAGTGACCACGTGGACAAGGTCAGGGGCCACAGAGCTAGTTCCTTCACCTCCACTGTGGCAGATTTGCTGGATGACCCCAACAACAGCAACACGAGCGACAGCGAGTGGAACTACCTGCACCATCACCATGATGCATCCTGTCGCCAGGACTTCAGCCCTGAGCGTCCAAAGGCCGATAGCCTAGGATGCCCCAGCTTCACCAGCATGGCCACCTATGACAGCTTCCTTGAAAAGACCCCCTCTGACAAGGCAGACACTAGTTCACACTTCTCTGTGGATACCGAAGGATACTATACCTCCATGCACTTTGACTGCGGTCTCAAGGGTACTAAAAGCTATATTTGCAACTATGCAGCCCCAGGCTCTGAGAGTGGCCAGACTGGGAGCGTGACCTCCAGCCTGGCTGACTGTGCCTGGCAGGAGTGCATGAGCCACAGGAGGCAGGGACGGCAGAGCATCTCGCTGAAGAAACCAAAGGCAAAGCCAGCCCCACCAAAACGCAGCTCATCTTTGAGGAAATCCGAGAGCAGTGCCGACCTTCCTGACAAGAAAGAACCAAAGATCAGCGGCGGGCAGCTTGTCTCTCACACCGCCAGGGAGATGAAGCTGCCCCTTGAGTTTTCAAACACTCCTTCCCGAGTGGAAGGCCCCAACTTGCCAGCCAAGCAGGAGCTCCCCTGGGCAAACCAGGGTGACAGCAGTTTAAAGGACACTCCATTTGAGCCCACAGACATCCCCTCTTTTAAAGACGAAGGTGCTGAACAACCTCACTATGCAGACCTCTGGCTTCTGAACGACTTGAAATCCAGCGATCCTTACAGGTCCTTGTCCAATTCAAGCACCGCTACGGGTACTACAGTCATAGAGTGCATCAAGTCACCAGAGAGCTCCGAATCCCAGACATCCCAGTCTGGGTCACGAGCCACCACCCCATCCCTCCCTTCAGTCGATAACGAGTTCAAGCTGGCCTCCCCCGAGAAGCTGGCAGGGTTAGCCTCACCCTCCAGTGGGTACTCCAGCCAGTCAGAGACGCCCACCTCTTCTTTTCCAACTGCTTTCTTTTCGGGACCCTTGTCTCCAGGGGGAAGCAAGAGGAAGCCAAAAGTACCAGAGAGGAAGTCATCGCTGCAGCAGCCGCTCTCAAAAGATGGGACTGCCTCAGTGAGTAAAGACCTTGAACTTCCCATTATACCTCCTACTCACCTCGACCTAAGTGCTCTTCACAACGTCTTGAGCAAGCCCTTCGCTCACAGGCACCAGCTGCATGCCTTCAGCCACAGCAAGCAGAGCGCCGTCGGGGAAGCCCTGCATCCCAGCCCTCCCTCAGCCCTTGCCATCACACCCTCCGTTCTCAAGTCTGTCCACCTCCGGGCAGTCAACAAGCCTGAAGGAGGGAAACAGAAAGGCAGCGCCCCAGACCTGCTCTGCATACAGGAGACCACCCTAATGGCAGCTGATGTTTCTCCAGGTAAAATGAGGTCACTTTTACCTAAGAAACCAGTGTCGCGCCAGTACTCCACAGAGGAGGCCCTAATGTCTTACCTAGACACTTCCCCAGCAGAAGCGGGCCCTGGAAAGCCAACTTTAGAGAAAAGCTCCTCTTTCAGTGGTCAGAATAGCTGTGAGCGAGAAGCAAACGTGGGTCTGGTTGAAACCAGATCTGGAAAAGACCAAACGCACCCAGCCGCTGAGCACTTGCCAGAAAGCACTCTGCATCGGCCATGTGCCGTCTCCACCGACGGGCTTCAGAAGGGCTCAGCTGTCCCCACCTGTGATGATGAAGCAAAGAAACCCATCCAGGGAGCACAAACAGGACACGACCTCCAGCAAGCGCAGGCTCAGCAAGAGCTCTCTGCAGGTGGCAAGGGGAGGCTGGAAGCCGGGTCTGTGGATGGCAGCCCAGCTCAGACTGAGGGAACAACGATGGGCGACCAGCTAAAGCACCAACCCCTTGTAAGCCACCACGTGCCTGGGAATGTCAGCTATGAAGCAGAGACAACAGCAGTGGATTCACACAGCGAATTGAGTTGCAAGCAGGAAAATGATATTGCATCAGGTATCCTAACCAAAAGTGCCTCTGATGACAGCAGGACAGACGAATCCATGGGCAGTGTGGACGAGCCTTCGCTGAAAGGTCAGTTGTGCACTCTACTCTACCTTACGTGCAGCTTTTAGTGGAGTCAGAAAGCAGGATGGAGGTACAAACTGCCTTGCCTCTGGTTAGGCACAGAGTTCCCCAATCTGTTGGGTGGCCAACCAGCCCAAAGGTACTTTCCTTTTTTGCACTGTCTGTGAGCAGATGTCTCTGGTTATTTGTGTTCTTCCCTGTGCTGCTACATTTCAGCTGACAGGAGAACAGGGAGGAGCAGTAACCCTGGGTACAGAGGAGCTGTCACCACAGCTGTACATTAAATGGGACATCCTGGGTTTGATCCCTTTATGAGCTCCGACGATGCAGTGTCCATGATGTTTAGATTTCAAGGACAGTGTGTATGGAGGTTGTGAACCAAGCCCTGCGTTGGTAGTGCAGTTGCAAGCAGAGTTTGACTAACTGCCCTCTTTCCTTGTTTAAGAGTCTTCTCCAAGTGACGAGTCCATCATATCCCCGCTGAGCGAGGAGTCGCAGGCTGATGCTGAGGATGTCTTTGTGTCCCCAAACAAACCCCGCACTACCGAGGACCTGTTTGCAGTCATTCACAGGTGAACTCGCCTTGCGGCAACGGGAAACAGTGATGCACAGACCTGTGCAGTCACCCGCTAATGACGGCTGCAGGATGGTTAGTCAGGGTTTAGCCTTGTCCTGAAACGACTCTGTTTGGTTTGCCAAACGGAGTGTTCTGGAAGGCAGCTTTTAAAAGGTGTTTTATTACGGTCTGATGTGCGATCTGAGTGTCTTGGTGGCGTGTGTGGGATGCTTTACAGATAACAGCATCAGGCTGTTCTAGCATACATACGTGTCTCCAGAGAAAACTGCCCACAGTGCTTCCTGCCTTCTGCCCACCAGCTCTGTTCTGCTGAGTTGTAGCAAGAACGATGAGACAGCATCTCTTTCGTTTTAGAGTACCTTGTGTTCAGCTGAATTCCTTGATCACAACTGAACTGGCATTTTTCTGATATGGAATAGGTTACGCTGAATATTATCATCGTTACCCAAGACAGTGTAGGCATTGCCATCTCTGTAAAGAACTGGTTGTGTGTGCAGATCTGTTTACATTTTGTAGACAGTTTGGAAGAGCTGAGTGACGTTGAGAGGGACTCAGTGCCTCCTTCATTGTACGACAGCTCTCACAGTGTATAACGATGTCAGTCAGTGCTAGCCCCTGATACTTGACAGAGGGATTATGAGAGCTCTGGCATGGTCAATCTGGGAGGCTCCAGACTACCCTTCCGTGTTACTCTACTCTGTATGAAAGTGTTCCTTTCTGGTTTTACAGATCAAAAAGGAAAGTTCTTGGGAGAAAGGATTCTGGAGACCTTTCTGGAAGAAACAGATTGAGAGCTTCGTCTGGGACTAGCAGCCAGCTCCCTGCCAGCAACACGCTGCCCATCAGCACTGTGCCACCAGCCAGCAGTGTGGGCACCCCCGTTGGCAGTCAGCGGTCCCCTGGGCTCATATACAGGAATGCCAAAAAGTCCAACACATCCAACGAGGAGTTTAAACTACTGCTCCTTAAAAAGGGCAGCCGATCCGATTCCAGCTACAGGATGTCTGCCACGGAAATTCTGAAAAGTCCTATTCTGCCCAAGTCTCCCGGAGAACTGGTGGCAGAGGCACCCCAAAGCCTGGAGGAGTCTACCCCTGCGGGGAGCCCTGATGCGCAGTCCCCGCTCTCCCCCTGCTCTCCCAGAGTCAATGCAGAAGGATTCTCCTCCAAGAGCTTTCCCATGTCGGCATCGTCGAGAGTAGGGCGCTCCCGGGCCCCTCCAGCAGCCAGCAGCAGCCGGTACAGCGTGCGCTGCCGGCTGTACAACACGCCGATGCAGGCCATCTCTGAAGGAGAGACAGAGAACTCCGATGGCAGCCCTCATGACGATCGGTCTTCTCAGAGCTCCACGTAAGCAGCACAGGCACCAGGCTTGGGCTCTGGATGGATGTGAATAGAAGAGGCCAACGCTGTAGCAGTCAAACAAAAAAGACAGAAGAAATTGCAGGGCAATATCCGTGCTCAGATGTCTTTGTGTTTGTAAGGCGATGGGGAAACAGAGGACTACAGCTGTAGCTATTTATTACAGTTTCTAAAAGGAGGAAGATACTCTGTGTTCTCTTTTCTTCTGGCTTTGTTTGGTTTATCCCACTCCCATTTCCATTGCAACTGTAGATTTCAAGGCTCCACATCTTCCATAGAGTTAAAAGTGACTTGGCATTGGGTTGTTTATTTTTTATCCAGAAGCTAGAAAACAAATCCCTGGCTGTAGTGCTTCCCTAGGGAGAGAAAAAATAAGAAAGCAAACAAACAAATAGAAAACACTCTTGAGGATTGGTATTTTTCTACGTGAAACTGAGCTGAAACAATTTACAAGAAGTTAACGAAACATATGTAAATACCATATTTTTGATAAAAATTTGTAAATAGAATGATTCCAAAAAAACCCAACCAACCAACCCGTGGACGTGGCAAAACGATTCACTGCGTAATATAGAGGACAAAAGGAAAACGTGCTAACTGTATTCTGTGAATACCATTTTCATATCAAACGTAACAGATCCACACGGCCACCGATGACCCCTTTCAGTGTGATAAAGCCTGAAGGATGACACTGAGCAGTGGAAAGGAGGAATTCTCCGCCTTAGCTAAGGAAACGGAAAGGCTGACTGCGGTGGGATTACAGTAACCATTTGTCTTTCTGAGGCAGCTCCCAAGAAGCTAACTGGAAAGCGCGGCATGAGGATCGGTGGGGAAGGCAAGCGTGCTTCTGACAGAACAGAGTCACGTTTGATGCAAAGCCCCAGAGGGTCCCATCCCACAGCCTCCCCCTGGGCCTTTATTCTTGCAGGGATGGCTTCCAAGAAGAGAGAAGAAACAGTACTTAACTTTCCTATTCCTGTTAGGCTATTGGGATACGTAATGCGGTCATAACCTGGTTGCTATGATCTTAACACACGATTAGCTTCTGGTTGGTAAAGGAAACGAATAAATTATAAGCATGCAAGAAGAGCTTTTGATTTATCCGTAAATATCTGCGATCAGTTTTCAGCGAAGCTTTCTCTTTGTGCTGATGAGATTCATGCTACCTAGATATTTACAAAGATGACACTGTGAAGAACGTAGCTGGGAAATCAGTATGTGTATGCATTATTTATATTCATTTCGGAGGTGGGAAGGGGAAAGCTCTGGTTCATTGTGCCAGCCACATCCAGTTGGGATCTTGTCTGGGTTTAGCAGACAACGCAGAACAGGGTGGGGGACTGGGGGCTGTGGGAACGGAGACAAATCGAAGCGGTTGCTTTGATACAAATGAAGGCAGGGAAATAAAAGCTGAATTACTTGAAGTTACCTGAATTTTCTCATCTTAAAACTGCAAGAACATGTACTTTGAAAACTTAGCCCATAAGTCAGTTTATACTTATGATTTTTAAATGAAATAAAACTTCACAGGTCTGATTCTCCTTTGGGCCACCGGAGTTTCCATCGATGTAGCCCCCATCTGTGCTAGCTGGAGAACAACCTCTTTGTCCCAGATTGATGCAGATGGTATCGGTTGCTGTAGGATATGGCTTGGGATAGAGGAAAGGGTTAGTGCAGGGAAAATAGCGTGAGGAGGAATGTAGTGTGTAGTAGGACAGGTTGAGTAGGATGGCAGGAAGCGTGTACTTTGGTACTTAAGAAATCAAGTAAAAGCTGGCTTTGAGCATCAGTAAATGATAGGGAAGCGGTAGGTTGAAACCGGGTTTTAGTGGGGTTTTTTGGGGTTTTTCTTTTCGCTTTTAATCATGTAATGTGTAAAGCTGGAAGGTTTTAGGAGCAAGCGGAGCGAGTTCTAAGAAGAAAGGTTCTACCTGAAATTGTTATGATTTTAAAGGGTCTGAGCAAGTCAATTAACAAATCATGGAGTCATAGAACAGCCAGGGTTGGAAGGGACCTTAAGGCTCATCCTGTTCCAACCCCCCTGCATAGGCAGGGACACCTTCACTAGAGCAGGGTACTCAGGGCCCCATCCAATGAACACTTCCAGGGATGTGGCAGCCACAACTGCCTTGGGCAGCTTGTTCTAGCATCCTGGATGTTATTCCTCAGACATTTTATGTGTCGTTGCATCTAGCACTTAGCACAAGAAATAGATCCTTCAGGATTTCTTACAATCCTCCCATGTAGCGTGGTTGTGTTTGGTGTGTGAGGTAGCGTAGCTGCGCATGTGTTATGTGTGTTGGGAAGAGGGATGGTCCGTCAGCTGAAGAGCTGTAAAATCAGGAAGTCTAACTAATCTAGAAGTCTAAAATAGTTTTTAGAAAGGGAATGGGAGCAAGGGTTTGGAAATGAAAGGCTAATCACGTTAGTAGCTTAGTCAAGGAAATAAGTGAGTCTGAACACAAGTGAAGTGATTGAATGAGAATGTTTTAAGAGGAAATGGGTAGCGTGTAACAAACCACTGTCTGGAGAACATGAGTAATGGAAGTTTGGGCAGAAAACCCTTTAGTTTGTCTTTTTCTTTACAAATTCTACCAGGAGCAGAATAGAGCTGAATTGACTCTGATGGTATCATTTGGTATCTTATGATATCATATATTATCAATGATTCATTTCATAGACACCATAAATAAATCTATTTATGATAAAGAACTGGTTTGGCCTGGAAGAGTGAGGCAATACGTACAAAACGGCCACAGAACAATCCCATTCATATCTAGTCTTGCTTCTTTCATTGTGATTTTTAAATCTTAGAAGAAATTCTTTACAGGAAGAGTGGTTGGGCACTGGCAGGGCCTTCCCAGGGAGGTGGTGGAGTCCCCCTGCCTGGAGGTGTTGAAGAACCCTGTAGCCATGGTGCTTCCTGCCCTGCTTGAGGGGCAGCAGGGAGGGGGTCAGGCTGTGTCTGTCAGTCTCTCGGGGACTGAGGGGTTTTGTTGGGGTGGGGATGGTTGGACTCGGGGATCTAGGAGGTCCTTTCCAGCCAGCATTATCCTGTGTTTCTGTGATTTCCTAGTTTATATTTAGCATATGGAAACTGAACAGAGGGTTTCTATATCCACTACAAAGAAAAGCTGTCTGACAAACGTGGGAGAGTAAAACAAATGGCAGGGGGCCCCTGAAGTGTTGCAGGAGTGCTGGGGAGGCACTAGAGAGAACAAGCTGCAGAGCAGAGAGGGAACATCACTCACTGTTGCGACAGGGTGCACTACATGCATCAGGGAACCACCGAACCGTTCTTTCAACCTACTGTTCCATTGTTTGCACTGATGTTGTGGAGCTTCTGTCTGGAGTTATACAACTGCGTGTTCTGAAAAGAAAACCAACATAGTCTCGTTTTGATTTGTTTTGTTTCGTTGTTGTGGCAGCGTAGAGGACATGGAATAGTTGTAGCAAATCAAGCACCCGTTTGCTTTTGCCAAAGGTCAGTGATGAGTGCATTTGCTGCGATGGTGGCAGATAGAGAAAATACTGTAGGTTATGACTTAAAGAATTTTAAAAAATAATAATAAATTAAGAAGGTTACAGTGTAACTATTTTGGTACTAGCACCAGTTCATGCTGGCAGAAAAGACAATGGTTTATGGACTTGCATCCATTTTGTATTTTTGTAATATTTGTAAATACAGACTTTTTAAATCGTTGCAAAGATGGTTTCTTTTGTAAAAAAAAAAAATAAAACAAACAAAACGTTTTCAAAGTTTACATTAAAATCCAAGCCTTTGTATATTTTAGAGCCGTGCAACACTTTAAGTCTTGTATTTATTTTTAGTAAAAACAGTGACAGTTTCATTGTGAACCCCCTCTCAAAAAGAAAATGTGTCGGAGAAGTTTGATTACCTAGAAAGTGTGTATAGAAACTGCAAATAAACGTGACTGCAATTAAGCCACCCTGTCTTCTTACCTTCTTATAGAAGTTGAATCTACAGCCTGCAAGTGCGCCAGGTCTGAAGGTAGGTCTCATTTTGAACCATTTCATAGTGTTTTCCACTTAACCTTGTTAATATACTCGGTGAGAAGAGGTTTGTGTCTGTCGTGAGTCAGAGACCCTGACTCTGTTTCAACCAAGAGCGTCAGACACAAAGCATCAGATGCAAAGGGAGAGTTTAACAAACCCTCTGACGGATCTGCAAGCAACGAAACAACTCGGTTTGGGGAAGAAAGGCACCGAAACGCTTTAATTCACCCCCAGCACCACCACCAGACATCAAAGAAAAACAACCCCACACAAGATACAGACACAGATAGAAGGAGTGTTATCACCCTGCTCTTACACTGAGGTTCATTGCCTAAAACCACTTAATTAACTCCATTACAGACAGTTTCTGCTTCTCTCTGAAATCACGGCAGTCGTCTGACTTCAGTCTCGATCCTCATTGATCTTCAAAGCTCAGAATTCTCACAGTCTCTCCAGGTCCAGGTGAGTCTTCCCCCTCACCATAAATTTTCTTCAACTTGAGGAGTGATAACACTCTCAGAAGTGATAACATTCTCTCTCCGCTCCCACAGTCCAAGACAGAGAGAAGAGAAGAAGAGCAAAGCAGAAGGCAGAAGTCACCGAGGGAGGAGAAGATGGGGGAAGAGGAAGGAAGGGAGACACTTTACAACTTTCAAACTCAAACTTTAACCTTTCATGCAGAAAACACACAAACTTACAGCTCCTAATCATCTTTTAAAGCATAACAGCACCCAAACTGTGGCTGACTTGAAGGGGAATTTTGCCCATAGGTACAGTTACCTTTACAGGTAAGAAAAAAGGAACTGAAAGCAAGCTGGGATGAAAAATAGTGCAGATCAATACTTCATCCTCAGCTGTTGAACAAAACAAATCAAAACACTTCAGATCCAAGGCATTGAGAAGCCAATGACTGAACTTTACCCGATAAGGCAAGCTGTGGCCAAAACACAGGCCATCGATTTTGAAGACAAACACATTTGAAAACAGTTTGAATATCAGGAGGGTGAGAAGCCAGGACATGGAAGCTAGGTGTTCAAATTATAGCCCCTGTTTCCTTGAAGATCGCTTAGCTGCAGGAAAAGGGGATGGGGAAAGATGCACAAGAAGACTCTGTGGTTTCAGCTGTCGTCTCATCAGGAGTTTTGCAATGCTGTTCACAAAGTGCATAGAGAAGAGAAAAGGCTGCAGTGCATGACTGGTGCTAGAGAGCCTGTGGAAAAAATCAGCTCTGGAGAAAAATGCTGCTGGGCTACTGTGGTACCTGTAGTGGAGTCGTGTCTGGGTCCCCCTCAGGTTAGAGACCCTGCCTCTATTTCAACCAAGAACTCTGTGTCAGACACAAAGGGAGGGTTTAACAAACGCACTGGATCTGCAGGCAATGAAGCAACTGACTCAGTTTGAAGAAGAAAGGCACCAAGGCATTTTAATTCTCTCCTCCCACCACATTTTGGAAGAAACCAACCCCGCAAGGTGTAGATGGAGATAGATGGGAGTTATATCACATAGGCTTAGACTGTACTGAGATGGAAAATGTCCCAAACATCTTCACTGTTATCTTCATTGTAGCTTCTCTCTCAAATCATGCCAGTTGTCTGACTTCAGTCTCATAAATCTTCAAAGTTCAGTATTTTCAAAGCTTCTCCAGATAAATTAGTAGACCTTTATGGTTCCTCTCAGGTGTCATCAGAAGTAGTAACACTTCCTCTCAGCAGCAGCAACACAGCTCTGAATAGACACCAAGACGGAGAGAACAGAGAAGGCAGCAGAAATTGCTGAGGGAAGACAGAGCGAAGAGGAAGAAGGGGGGCAGCCACTTTCCTTTTCAACATTTTAAGCTCAAACTTTAAACTTTTCTGCAGAAAACACTCAAATTAGGCTGATTCTGCTCAGCTTCTCTAGCAGAATAGTAGTCATGCTTTGTGAGGATGAGACGATTGCCCTGATAAAGGAGGACCTGGCTAAGTGTGAAGGTTTATTGCTCATTAAATTATCAAATTCTCCCCTTTTCATGCAGCACAGATCAACACCTGCGATGCGAGGCTGCCATAGCTCGATTCCCACAGGCTCAATCAGTAGTGAGGCTGTGTATTCCCACCAGGCACATGCACACAAGAGCACAAGTACCACATACGTCAATGTATATGCCCAGCCACACTGATCTCACACACAACCCTCGCAGAAAACACAGACAGCACTGTCCTGACTTGCTGGGGCACGTAGCTACAGGTTATTAGCAGCTTTGAGTCAGCCAGGGGAGCTGACCTGAGTTGGGCCACAGGCGGTTCCCAGATCATAAACAGCCATGCTCAGTACAAAGGGGAAAGTATCTTAGGGAAGCAGAGATTTCCTCTTTATGGGTAGTTTTGCTATGACTCTACATTTACTGGGCTGGGTACCACTTTGTACTGACATTAATTATTCACTTGGCTTTTATTAAACCCAAGGGGCTCCTTTTCCCCTAATTCCCACTTCTTGGCTGGGGAAGAGTTTTCAGGTGGTAGAGCAGCTGCTGCAGTTCAGCCCTAGGTACAGGTTAAATGTCAACATGCACCAACAGCCCCATCCTGCTTCCTCATTTGGCTGAGTACGTTGCCAGTCCACGGGTAATAAGACATCTGCACGTAGGAACACTCCGGTTTGCTCAGTCTCACAGGTTGTGGGCACTTGCAACTCTCTGTGGCCACAGCAATGGGACAACAGTCACAAGCTACCACACAGGAGATTCAGTTTGAATCTTCACTTCTCCAGCTAACAGAGCACTGCAGCAGGCTGTTGCAGAGAGGCTGTGCAGCCTCCTGTGGAGACGTTCAAACCCCTCTTGGATGTATTTCTGTGTGATTATCTGTTTGGATGATCTCTGCAGAGCACTGGCCTAATCTCCAGGCGTCCTGCCCAACCCTTCCCCTTCTGTGATGGTGTCAGACGGGGAAGACTAAAACCTCTCTGTCTTTCCCCTCTCAGAGGCTGCGGCCCTGACCCCTGCCTTCACCGTTTTGTTCAGACAGCCTCTAGCAGCCATCAAACCCCCCCCGTAACCGGATTTCTGGAGCAATAAGACCCAGCTGGGTCACCTCCGCAGCCATCAAAACGGGCTCCGAGGCCCCGGCTGAAGGCGGTCGGCGCCGCCCACTCCCGCTCCCGTTCCCGTTGCGCGGGCGGCCTGCGCGCAGCCGCACTGGCCCCGCCACAGTTCCGTCCCTCCCGTCGGAGAAGCCGCTTCCGTTCGCAACGCCGCGTTCCGGCCACACCTGCGCGCGTCGCGGCTACTGCTCGCCCCGCTGCTCGCCCTCTCTCTACGAGAACCCGCTGCTCGGGCCTCCCCAGCAAGCCATGTCAG
>VZRI01012751.1:94107-109142 GCA_013397515.1 Upupa epops | reverse complement strand
TTCTATGATTCTCTGATTCTCTGTTTACAATTACTGCTAAGGGTTGCTGTGCAGAACAATTCTTGCTTAGACTTGATCCTGTGGAGAGCAAGGTCACTTCTAAATTTTGTGTACCACAATAGGAGTGCAGTGAGACTGTACCTGCAGGAGGAGTGGACAGGACAGGTGACCCTAAATGATCAACAGGTGTGTGTTCCATCCCATATATGTCATATTTGGCATAAAGCTGAGGGAACACAAGGGTCAATCCCTGTTGTTCAATAACTGGGATTGACCAGGGAGGGCATTCTTTCTTTGATCCTAGTCCTTGCAATTCTGAATCCAGTTCCTGTCTACTGCTGAGTTCAGTCTGGGACTTCTTCAGTGTCTTTCCACAGCATTGATGGGAATGGTGATGCAAGTGCCTTCAGGGCAGATGATTTCAGTATTGATTTGTATATATTTGTATACATTTCATTTTACCTTGACAAATACAGAAACTTAGATAAAATTAAGAATAAATGATTAATTTTGAATGTAGACCTAACTTTATACAGCCTCCAGCTTGCATGCCTCTATTTACATGGTGATAAGGGAAAATGAAGGTGTCAGCTGTGCTACAGAAATAGAAAACCTTGAGGGACAAAATCTGAAGGACATTTGCATTCTTAACATCATCAGTGCTTCAGCTAGCGTTTGGATGTTGTTACCACTCCTGGGTTAAAGTGAATGTTGACCATAACTCTCCTTTGAGGTGCTATTGAATTTAATATAAAGGAAGGAAAGAGGTATAATTGAATATTAACATAAAGGAAAAATAGAAGTTGCTAGTCTTTGCTCTTAAATAGAGTAACCTTTAAAAATGCATTTGAGGTAATAATTCCTAAAAAATACTGAAGTTGAACTGTCAGGTATTATCTCAGGCCTGAGTTCTGTGATCTTTTGGATTTCTTCAGATTATTGATATGGACTTCAAAGTTACAATTAAGTGAATTGTATTTGTTTTACAAAGAAAATAGTATAACATGTGCAGGTTGAGATGACAGAAGTCGTAAAAAACATGACTGCAAAACTATCCAGAAGGAGATGATATTTAACATCTGTCAGTATTTAAGGCCATCAACCTAAAGAATTATTGAAGTTAACAGCTGCTTCCCTGAGTCTGTGATTTGGACTTGACAAAGATGAATGAAGGAGAAAACTCTTTGCCCAGCTTGGTGCTTAGTTTGGAAACTGGTCTTCCACTTTGAGAGTATCCTCACTTGTAGGCTAAAAGGTTTTCTAAGGAGACTTTCTGTTTTGTCTCTGAAGCTGTTGTACTTTTTTTAGGGTTTTTAGGTTTAAAGGAGAGCTAACCATCTGATTGCCCCCCACCCTGTCTCCTCACCTTTCTCCTGCCCTTCTCAGTGAATTTTCAACATTCTTCTGTTGTTAGTTACACAAAAGGAAGAGCTTTCACAGTTCTCGCCTTCAAAGGTTCGACCTTAATTTCAAATGTTTAAGTTGTATTTATTTGAAATACACAAAAAAAAAAATGACATTCTTTAAACATCATTAAGGAGGTTTAAGTACTTACATCTAACTTGCTAGGGCTTTTAACTGGAAATTAGAAACTTTATATTTTACTAAGCTGGGAAGTCCTGATTTTACGATAACTAGCAAATGCAGCACAGCTTTTTTTCTGATGTGCTTTGCATTAAAGGAGTCACAAAACTCTCACTCTGAACATTAATAAAAGGATTAAAATTCAAAGGAGACAAAGTATCCCCCAGAATATTCTGAGGAGTTCCTCATGTTCCTTACTGGAGATCTGTAAGAGTTGTCTCTGTCTCCTGCTAAAGCAAAAGATGCACCAGCTGCTGTACAGTCTGACCCTTGGAAAACTGCGGTGAAAGCAGCTGTGAATGCAAATGTTTAGATCTTTTTATTGTCTAGGGAAATAGCTAAAAACCTGTTCTCATCAAACAGTGATCATGTTCTTCTCTTCAGGTGCTTATGTGCAAAATCAGGCAAATGCTTCTTTCTCTTCTTCAGTGTTCTTGGGTTCTGAGGATTTTCCAGCAAATGAGTTTTAATCTTCCAGTTTCACTGCAGGATGATAGATGGTGTCCTGAAAATATGCTTTAATAAGCTGAATTCTTTAAAAAATAAAATCCCAACAAAAACCCCAAACCAAACCAACTGCCTCCCCCCTTTACAAACTGCTGCACAGAAACATGTTGGAAAATATCAAAGCAGACTATTAAATACAGTTGGAAACCTTTGTACTTCAGTTAAATACAGTGACCGAAGGTATTTATTTCTTGGATATTCTTTTGGTTTTTTACTTCATGATAATTTTGGGAATGATTATGCCTTTGGTTCACATGGTATTTTTTGCACCTAAAAAATTAAAATCATATTTATTTTTCCACTTGAAGTCTTGTCTTTCTCAGCTACATGGCCTGTCTTATGATTATAGCTGGTATAGTGTAATGTGTGAAAGCCATGTACTATGTACTACACACCTCAGTGCTAATAGGTACAAAGTGCATGGTGAAATTTGGCATGAGAAGTTCCCAGGATGAAATGTCTGTAACTGAGCAATTCTAAAACCAGAATTTTTTTAATTAGCTTCTACTTTGTCTGACAAAGACAGAAATTAATGAAAGCACAGTGCCGAACACAGTGAAGTAATGCCAGGCATGAAAAGCTGTGTAACTTTCAGTGCTTCCTCCTGATCAAATTGTTTCAGTGATCTTTACCAAATAATTTAATTTAACTTTTAAAATTTTCCTGTATTCTTTCCAGGGTGTGTGATTAAGTGAAATAAGGGTGAGAAAGGAAGCATATGAGGGATCAGAAAGTGTAAAGGAAAAACAGGAGAAGGCGGTGAGGAAAGAGTGAAGATAGGATGTACTGAGAAAAACAAGAAGAAAAGTCAGGTGTCATGTAGATGCCTTAGTGAACTTTAAATCTGGATGTAGTGCAGAAGTATTGTGAAGTTTGTGTGGGTTGTCTAGCCTGGGAAGACCGATGTGCTCCGCCAGGACCACAGCAGTGTCTGTCTTGGTGCACTGGAAATATTTACTGTATTCTTTGTTTCTAAAATAAATACTTCTATTAATACATGAATATTCAAAAGTAGTGTTAGAAGAGAATACTGCATTAAGTTTTTTCTAAACCTGTGTTTTCCTGTTTTGTCCCACTTTTGCCTTTCAACATCTATGAAATTGTCTGCATGTTACTAATGTGGAAGAAAGAAAATTTCAAAAGAACGAATACTTTATCACAGTGTTTTCAGTTTTTCCTCACCAAATTTGCATCAGCCAGACTGCATGATGTATATTTTTGGAAATGTATGAGGTTTGCAAGATTTACTTCAAAATTCTGAGCTAAGCATTTGATAGTTGATAGCTTTTTGAAAAATGAACAACGTAAAAAAAATAAAAAGCTTTGTTTGAGTAACTGGAGTTCTGTTGAAGAGTCTAAAATGAATTAATACAACTTTTGGTTTTCCTTATAGTTTTCAGTTCTATAGCAATGAATTATAATGATGCCGTTCAACACAAAATGCAAATGTACAGCCATGTTCTTCAGTAGTCTAAACATGCTCCTTAATTCTTTGCCTCAGGTGATCTGAATAAACAGAATGGAGCCCAATACATCTTTTAAAATTTTTTCTTTTTTGATTCAATACCAGGAAAAACTGGAGGAGGTTTTGATTTTTTATGTCAAAATGTCCTACATGGAAATGATTATTTGCTGGAGCAGTTATGCTGAGTCTATTGTTTTATTAGTTTTATAAGCAGGAATCTGTATGAGTTGAAAAAATTACTAGTCATCTGAGGCTCCATTTCTGAATTAGTCATAACTTTATAGGAAAGGTAAGAGAATTAGTTTGGAGAGGCTTGTGCAGATACTATTTATGAATAAATAGATGAAAATAAAATGCTAGGTCTCAAAAAATTTTTGAGTGAGCACATATAGGTATTTGATACCTAACAGCAAAACTGCATGTGTTGTGTGTCTGACGTAACCTCCTTCAAGGTCACAGAGGTCATTTATGGCACAGTTTTAGAGCGCATACCCATAGTATTTTAAGCACCCACTGTACATCATCCTTGAAGTTTGATTAAGAACTTGAAGAAATCAGTGTTTTAGAGAAAAGCAGCTGCTCCCAGGCAACTAGTGACAGGACAAGAGGGTAAGGCCTGAAGCTGTGCCAGGGGAGAGTTAGGCTGGATGTTAGGAAAACCTTCCTCATGGAAAGGGCAATCAGACACTGGAGTGGACTGCCCAGGGCGGTGATGGAGTCCCCATCCCTGGAGGTGTTTAAGGACAGACTAGCTGTGGCACTTAGTGCTCTGGTCTATCTTAGGTGTGGTAATCTTAGGTCATGGGCTGGGCTGGATGAATTCAGAGGGTTTTTCCATCATCAGTAATTCTGTCATTCTGTAGTGAGTTAATGTAGAAGGTGGAAAAGGAGCAGCATTATGAGTAGACTTAGAAGGTGACATAAGTAGAACATATGTATGAATGTGGCATGATCTTGTTTTGTAATGTGTCTGTGGAATATTCTTGCAATAATTAAATGCAATTTAAATCATTTATAGGTATTTTTTAAAAGGATGATTGTTTTTGACCTGGCATTTGGAGTTCTGGAGTGAAAAATACAAATAATATGCCATTGATAACATCGTGCCTAAACAGGTCAATAGATATTGAGATATCAAAAAAATTTAATTCCTCTAATACAACAGTTTGGAATTATTGACATATATTGGGGATTTTTCTCCTTTCCTGTAGTGTGCACAACAGTATCCAAAAAATCATTGGACTATTTAATTTGGAAATTGTGGTGCTGCTCTATGGCTGTTCTCTATTCTGATATGGCAGTTCCTTTATTTTCTGTGGAACTGAGAGATTCTCAGGAGAATGGGCTGTAACAGTCCTTTTAAAAAACAGACAGTTTTTCCACTGAGATTTGATGATATCATTGGAAAAAATCAAATTAGTCTATGAATGCTGCGAAGTACTGCTTTCCTATGGTGTTGTGTGCTGCTTCTTGTCGGCTCTTCCCATTTCTATAGCATTTGCAGCATCATACTACATGCTACCTTTCTGACAAATAATGTAGTTGCAGTTTTGGGACTAATGACATGTGTATTTGCTACCTCAAGTGCATGTTGATTGGTCTCTCTTCAGGTGGATGTGAACATTTTAATTCACTATTAACTGTGTATTTCTAAATATTATTAAAAGATCTTTCATTGACTCTTAAAATGTGACACAACTACGCGTGCTCTTAAGTCTGATACAAACCACACTTTAATGCAAAAGGTTGTGAAAGGAATTAGATACTTTGCTGGGGTAGAGAATTCAGAATTCATTTCCTAATAAACTTATATATAAGCCTTTAATTTTTTTCACCCTGTCAAGGCCATGCACAGATAACTCATCTTAGTGCAAATAATTACATGGGAATGTTTATGAATGGCAGTACCTTAATCATTCAAAAGCAATTAAGTTGGTAGACAGTGAAATTCTGCATACAAATTTTCTTTTGCCCTGGACAGTACTGGAACAGGTCAGATTGTTAGTTTTTAGGTTCTATATGTCATTTCTAACTCTAATTTCCATGTAAAGCACCAGCGATGTTTTCTGCTAGTTATTAAGTATAAATTGAAATTGTGAATCTAGGAATAAAAGTCTTAGTTCATCCTAATTTTCGTATTTTGCATTTTTCTCAGAAGAATGGAAATATTTAACCTGAAGCTGCCTGGGGAGGGTTAGGTTAGATGTTAGGAAGCCCTTCCTTATGGAAAGGGTGATCAGACACTGGAATGGACTGCCTGGGGCAGTGGTGGAGTCCCCATCCCTGGAGGTGCTTAAAGACAAACTGACTGTGGCACTTGGTATTCTGGTCTAGCTGATGTGATGATGATAGGTCATGGGTGGGATTTGACATTCTTAGAGATCTATTCCAGCCTCAGTGCTAACAATAACAACTTAGTGTAAACCTTACTATGGTCCATCCTTTTTTAACATTCAGACCAGAAGCTGAGAACAGCATTTGGTTTGATCTTTTGAAACTTTTATGCTCTTTGAATTTTCTCAGTTTGTATTTTCAGATGTTTTAAAGTTAAGCCTCAGTGCCCTTGTGAAGTCCTGTCCATCAAATAGCATATTTTTTGAAATTTATCTGTATTTTGATTGTTTTCACAGTGATCTTATGGTATTGTTACCTGTATGGTTTACTAATCTATTAAACATATTTAAGATTTTTTTAGTAAGGATGTTGTTTTTCCTGAAATTTAGCATTTCTTTATATAACTGCATGGAAAATGTGAAATTGCTGCAACTGAAGTGTTAGGCTTCATTTCTGGGTCACATCATATCCCACGATATGATGTAATCACAGTATTGAAGGTAGTCACAATATTGAAGGTAGTTCCTTCCTGAACACAAAATGTGTTTCAAACACCATTTAACATGTATGATACTGTGCAAAACCTAAGACTCATGTTAAGAACATCCCAGAATACTCTCCACCTGAACTAAACACTTCTCAATGTATCCCTGTAGCAGACAGTGACTATATGAGCTTTTGGGTTTTTTTTTTTTAAGATGTTTCAGCATAATCCTGTTGGATTTAATTATCAGGGTTACTGACAGCAGTGGCAGCTCCTGATGTACTTAAATGATTTCTGTCAGTACAGCATCTCTTGATGGATGTGAAGAAATGGCACCTATATATTTACAGGGAGGAACAGACTGAAGTATTTTGGTTTCATAGGGTAACAATTTTGTAATGTGTTTATCTTCGTGCATATCAAACCAGAATTTTCAATATATTGCGTGAAATTTAATAAATCTTAAGAGCAGTTATGAGCCTGGGACAGGCAGATGTTCTTAACAGAGGACTGGTGATTTAAGTTAGGGGTGAGGAAGATAATTAAAGCTGCTCACATTCACTGCTAAAGGAAACAGAGAGGTTATTGATTGGGAAGATAAACTTACGTAAAAGAAACTAAAATAATTATAAAGCGTGATTAATTAAGGGGGTAGCATAGGTTTGTAACACAACAGTTTAATTACTTTTTAAACATCGTAAATATACAGTAATTATGACTATGATTAATAATACTATAAAACACCAGTGGACTCAGTCATTCAGTATCTAGTATATTGGGAAGGAAATGCTGATATTCAGAAACTAGAAAATAAAGAAATATTTTTAATTGGTGTCTGGAGGGTGCCCCTTTTTTTAATGAACAGCCTCCTCTTTTGAGACCTCCTGTGGCTTTCCCCTGGAAATTGGAATTTAAAAAAACCCCGATTGGTTTGCTAGTTCAATGAAAATGTTGCTAGCAGATTTCAAGAACTGACTGTCTGTTCATACTACATAGTAGAGATTTGCTTTAGCAAAGAGGAAAAAGTCATTATGGCTTAGGTCCTGTCAGAACAGAAATAGTTGGACTTCTAGCAGTTAAACAAAATAAATAATTTTGTTATTAGAGAAAAAAGAGGAGTAATTCTGCCATATATAGCCTTTTTGAGGAATGTGATAAACAGGAGTTGATACCCATGGAGAATAAAAACTAACATAAATAGATGGTTTAAAAAATAGAGATTTGTGGTGCGTGCTTGGATTTCCACTGAGTACTTGCAGAAACATGGTAAATGAAATAAAACAAAAAACCTCTCAGATGATATTTGTTGTGACTTTATAGTCATTTTGTAGATACCAAGTTAAATAGTCAGATGGTTTGTTTCTGACAATGAAAATATTTTTCTTTCTGTACTTTGGCAGCCACGAGCTGTTGCTGGCTTTCGAGGAACAGTGCGATACGCATCAGTCAATGCTCACAGGAACAGAGTGAGTATCTCCATCTATGTCATATCCATCTCATGTATCTGAAAGCAGTCACTAATGCAGTTTTAATTGATTTTATATTCTCTATATGTATATTTATTATGTAGAATTTTAGGAAAAGGATAATATATTTTACAGCAGTCGAGGGTAAAAAGGTTCTTGTTGAAATAGTCGCCTTTAGTGTTCAATTGTACTGTAAGATACTGAGTTTTATAAAATACATAATGTCCAGTATGTTATCTTACCATGCTGCACCAAAATAGATCTGAATAAACAGCTATAGAGATGTTATTTTAGTATACTTGATCTTCTGGTTTATTTCTCTCTATCTTCCATGGAAATTTGTTTGTATGTTTTTACTTAAAATTGTTGATGAATTTAATCCAAATAACTTGTTTTGCAGCAAGTCTTATAGTTGTTTGTAATTAGAGTAATTTTTTTTTTCACAGGAAATGGGTCGGCATGATGATCTGTGGTCCTTGTTCTACATGTTGGTGGAATTTGTGGTTGGGCAGCTGCCTTGGAGGAAGATAAAAGATAAGGTAAACTTGGAAGTAAAACCAAAGTACAAGGGATTACTACAGCATGCTAGTGTCATGGTTGTATATGTGATGTTGAAACTGAGCTTTATATGATGCAACAGGATATTTAAAACTTTATAAATTTAAAGCATAACTTTTAGGAGGGTTAGTGTGCCTGACAACATCCCTATACATTAGGCATCATTCAAACACAGAAGGAAATTAAACAGCTTTTCATACTGAATTAAAGTTTGTATGTTGTGTGTGTGTGGGCGATGACACAACTTCAGGTCCTGCTGTGTGCTGTAGGGTGGCCTTCTACAGTACTACTCCGTCTAGTGTCCTTATGCAGCTTTCTAGCTCAGTGTCTTGAATGACTGTAAGATATAAGGGAGGTTTAACTCTGCCCTAGTCAAGCTGTGTCTGGAGTACTGTGTTCAGTTCTGGGCTCTCCAGTTCAAGAGAGATAGGGAACTACTGGAGAGAATCCAAGAGGGCTATAAGGATCATTAAAGACACTTGAAGATCTCTCTCATGAGGAAAGACTGAGAGATCTGGGCTGCTTAGACTAATTTTTACAAGTACCTAAAGAATGGGTGACAAGAAGGAGTAGCCTGTCTGTGGCAGAAGAAGGGGCAGTGGGAGCAAACTGAAACACTGGAAGTTCCATGTTAGCATCAGCTAAACTCTCTTTACTGTGAGGATGACAGAGCACTGGAACTTGCTGCCCAGAGAGATTGTAGGATCTCCTCTGGAGACTTTAAAAATCTGCCTGGATGCAGCCCTGTATGACCTGATCTAGGTGATCCTGCTCTGTCAAGAAGGTTGGACTAGATGATCTCTGGAGCTCCCTTTCAACTCCTAACATTCCATGATTCTGTGATTGTAAATCACAGCGAATGAAGGTGTTTATTGTGGTGGTTTTTCCTAGGAGCAAGTGGGCTCCATTAAAGAAAGGTACGAGCACAGACTTATGTTGAAGCATCTTCCTCAAGAATTCAGCATCTTTCTGGATCACATTTCTAATTTGGATTACTTTACAAAGCCTGATTACCAGGTAAAGGATTTTACAATTTTATATTTCTGTTTTCAGAATTCTATGCTGTTGCAGTTAGTTTTGATTTTATTATGTGATCTTGGTCCTGATCACAGATTGTGCCAACACAAAGTTAGTTTAAGGACCATCTAGTGACTTGGAAGCTGTGCAGAATATTTTGTTCCATTTGACAAGAGTAAGTCAGTCAAGTTTTTAAAAACAATTGCCAGTTGCTTTGCAGTCAGTGTTCTGTTAGGATTGGATGCCATTCTTCTACTTTATTATAACCTCTAGTGGCTGCTTCTTAAGTTAAATCCATCAGATTTTTTTCCTAGTGATAGGAAAAAAGATCGGGAGCTCAGCACCTACAATATAAACAACTAAAGCACAACACAGAGTCACAATACCTGAGTGCTTCTCGATGTACCAGTATGTTCTACCCATTTGCAAAGACATCCCCAAAATAAATGCAAAAATCCAAATATAAAAAATGTTTATTAAAAATGCAGAAGATGTTCAGTGTTCCTGAAAAACAAATACCTTTCTCCTTTTTTGTTACACATGTCCATGGAATTTATCCTATAGTTTACAATTAAATAAGGGAGCTGCATCAAACTAGAATTGCCAGCAGGGTGAGGGAGATGATTCTCCTTCTCTGTAACCCTCTGGTAAGACCCTGACCTGGAGTGATGTGTCCAGCTCTGAGGTCCTTAACACAAGAAGGACATGAACCTTTTGGAGCAGATCAGGATGAGGCCACAAAAATGATCAGAGTGCTGGAGCACCTTTGTTGTCAGGAGAGGCTGCAAGAGTTGAGATTGTTCATCCTGGAGGAAAGGTGGCTCCCAGATGACCTTTTTGCAGTCTTTCAGTACTGAAGGGGAGCCTACAGGAAAGATCAGGAGGGGCTTCCCCTAGCAAGGCCTGTTGTGACAGGATGAGGGGTGATGGTTTTAAACTGAAAAGGGGAAGATTTAGACTAGACATAATGAAGACGTTTTTCACAACGAGGGTGGTGAAACACTGGAAGAAGTTGCCCATAGAGGTGCTAGATTCTCTGTTCATTAGGACATTCAAGGTCAGCCTGGCTGAGGCTCTGAGCAACCTGATCTAGCTGAAGATACCTGCTCACTGCAGGGAGGTTGGACTAAATGACCTTTAAACATTCCTTTCAATCCAGTATTTTCTCTGGGTTTATGAAGTGACTAAAAAAGCTTTGAGTTTTGTGTTGGCTTAGTTATAAAGACTATTTTTTTTTTCTTCTATGGTAAAAATTACTCATTGCAGAAATGTTGATGTTGCATTGAAAAACCTTGACTGCAGTCTGGTAAATGCATTTTATTTACAATATGTATTCTGAATGATAAAACATATACACAGGCATATTTTTGCCAGACCTTATCCTATGGTCTTGCTTGTATCTAACCCAGCACACACACTCTTGCCCATCACAGAGGCAAGCCAGTAATTTACAGACCTTGTTGCTCCTGGAATATTTGAAGTGGTGTAGCTGCAGTCTGAACCATCCAACATGGTCTTGCATATGTGCTTTAGACCAGAGTAGAATAGTTTTATTTAGAGTGACAGAAAGTAATTTATTTCCCATCATCTCTCTTTTAAGTTGTTTTTATTCTAGTAGTGCTGTTCATCTCTCAATATGTATCAGGCTTCTTTTGTATTTATGGTCAGGCACTGAACAAGAATGTACATAGTCAAGATTGCTGCTTGGAAGAGGTTGCAGTCTAAAATGTTCATGACATAGAGCCCAATTCGATTTGGCAGTGTCAGATCTGTTTCTTTTATTCGGGTATTTACTCACATGTTCCTCACAATTCTGACACCATTAAGTGTTTGAGCTTTTTATTTGCGTTATAGCAGAAACTGTAAAAAAGAGTTAAAGGAGAATGGCCTTAAAATTACTTCAGAGAGACTGCTACAAGAAGAGCAGAATAAAGGAGAGCACATATGGGATAAAGAGCATGTTATGGCTTCATGCCATAGAGTTTCACTCTTAACTGGCACAATTGAAGGTCTTTGAGAGTAAGGATTAAATTAATACAACCACTATATATCAGAAAAATGCTTCAAAATTCCCTTCAATTTGAAGTTGCCAAAAGGTATGTGTTTTTAAAAGAGGACAGAGAAAGGTTTTTGGCATTCTAGATCGGAAGAAAGGATAAAAGCTATAGTTTTTGCTTTTAGGGGAAAAAAAAAAAAGATTAATTGTAGAAGTGCTGGAGAGAAAGACAATGTGATCTGGACACAGTCTTCCCACCAGTGACTGGCATGAGACAAAGGGCTTTTTCAAAAGAAGAAGCAAGTAGATAGTATTTCCTTCCCTGTCATGGACACAAGTGTTCTAGATGCTTTTTCATAGCATAAATTGAGGGTGGAAATCTTCCAGTGTGGCATTTCTGTGGGACTTACGTCAGTGTTTGATGAAGTAAATGATAATGTTGTTCTGAATGATAAAGAAAGAATGAATGAAGAACTCGGGATCCTTTTCTGTGTACTCTTCATCAATTGCCTTGGTTTCTGATGGTGTTACTGAATATATTCTTTCATGTTACTGTGCTTTAGATGCCATTCTGCAGGGATGCAGTCATGCCTTTGGGTGTGGGTGTGCATCTTTTGGTCTTTTTATGAAAGCTTGTGATGTATCTTTGCCTCTTGTTGCTGATAAGAGTACAGATGTGTTTGGATTTTTTGTAACAAAATAGAATGTAACTATCTTGACTTTGAAACCTAGAGAAATGGTTAGTACAAAGAACTGTGTCTTTTCCTCAGAGAAGTGCCAGTCAAAATCTTAGAGATGTATTACAGGATATTTCTTACAATAGTGGCCTCTTAGATAAAAACGAAGCTTTTTAACTTTTATCTTCATTTTCAGCTTCTCATGTCTGTGTTTGACAACAGCATGAAAACGTTTGGTGTTATTGAAAGTGACCCTTTTGACTGGGAGAAGAGTGGAACTGATGGCTCTCTGACAACAATGACGACTTCCACCACACCTCAGTTACACACTCGTCTTACTCCAGCTGCAATTGGGTATGTAAAAAGCAGTCATAGAGAAGCAAAGGGAAATTATCTCCATAATTTTTGTAGGATGTTGAATAAAAAGAGAAATGGAAATTTAATGAGCATTTACATTATTTCCCTTTTTAAGGTTCCTGTTTATACTGTCTGGAAAAATCAGCACTGCAGTCCTAACTTTATAGCAATAAAAAATAGTTGCTCAGTAAATCACTTGTAAATTTGCTAGTCCATCCTTTGCTAAATCATGTTGTATGAAACTAAATGATGTGTCTGTGTCCTGGGTTTAACTGCCTGGAAATAAACTTACAGTTTTCTGTAAGGTTGGAGTAAACTGCTAGCTGCATTTTCCTTGTAACTTAAAAAAAATCCATAGATATTTATAGGAAAATTTTAAATAGATTTTAGTTGTGTTTGAAATATTTAATATGCCTTTTGAGGCCTTCTGTAATTAAGTAAGTTGGAGGAGATGAAATGTTTAATAATAACCAAACACTTCTCAAGATATGGGAGAATATAAGAGGTGTTTATGGGTAAGGAGGAAATTTTGTTCCTGTTCATGAGTTGATCGACTCTTTATCTAAAACTGACAGAGGTAGTGACATGGGAATTTTAACAGTGTGCTGAGGCTGCAAAACACCAGCATTGCATATTGGAAAGTATTAAATTCCTGGTATTTCAAGGTAATGAAGAAAAAAATGTTAAAATAAATGTTAGTTTAGACAGCATTCAGTATTAAAACCACACATTTATGGTGTGCACTGGAGAACAGACTGAAGCTGACAGATTTTGCATTTAACTGAGTCTCATTATCACACTGAACAACACTGGTGTTCCTGGCTACAGTCAATATTTTTGGTGACTGTAAAGGAAAGACTTTTAATTGACCTTCTGACCATTCACTTCTTAGAAATAGTATTTCTTCAGTTTCAGATACTGAGCTAAGCCTTAGCCATTGACTTGGGACTACAGAACTTGAATTCAAATGTTCCATCTTCTTAGCATTGTGTTTTGGTTGTCAGGAACTGAACCAGACTAGCACTTTGGTGAGAACAGTGACTAGAACTGCATTTAGTTTGCTTAGTGAGCTCTCTTTCTCATGCAGTCTGTTTCATTATTCCACCAAGTTTTGGAGAATAGGAAACTATATTGTGTAAGTTGCAAAGAATTTGTATTTTAAGAGGGAAAAACATGTAGAAGAGTCAGGAGCAGAGTTAAGTCTGGCATGATCTGTTACAAATTATATCAGAAAATGCTTTGAAAATACTCAACGTTAAAATTAGTAGTTTTCTGATTTGCACCTTTTGTTATGTGTTTAAATTAAAGAAACATGAAGTATGAAAGCCAGAAGTGTGGGGATTTGTTTCGTCCATAGCGTGCATTTAAGGTTTTTTTCTTTCTTTTCATAGAGTAGGAAACAATCTCAAGAAACACATTAGTCCCAACATTTTAACTTTTCTGATTTATTTGTTTTTAAATTACTTTTGTAGAATTGCAAATGCCACTCCAATCCCAGGAGATTTGCTGCGAGAAAACACAGATGAAGTGTTTCCTGATGAACAGCTCAGTGATGGAGAGAATGGGATTCCAGCTGGAGTCTCACCAGAGAAACTACCTGGATCCCCTGGACACCATTGCCCTCAGGAAAAAGATGTTTGGGAAGAAATGGATGCAAACAGAAACAAAATAAAACTAGGGATCTGTAAGGTACTTAAAAATCTGCCTTGTGAAGGTTGTCTTTAAACAGTTTCATAGTGCTCATAAGATATAGTTAATAAAACAGTCTTTCTAGTCTTGAGTAGCCAGCAGGAAACAAGATTTTTAGTAAAACTAACATGTTTTTAGAGTTATTGATGTACAGGAACAAGCAGTCAAACTTGTTCACTTTATCAGGTTTCTGTGTAATGGTTTACTGATAAATGGAGATCCGAGAATCATAGAATCATTAAGGATTGGAAGGGACCTTGAAAGATCATCCATTCCAATCCCCCTGCCACAGCCAGATCACCTAGACCAAGTCATACAGAAACGCATCCAGGTGGGTTTTAAACACCTTCAGAGAAGGAAACTCTACAACTTCCCTGGGCAGCCTGTTCCAATGCTGTGTTACCCTCACTGTGAGGAAGTTCCTTCTGATATTTATATAAAACCTTCCAGCTTGCACAAATTGCTCCTTGTCCTAACACTAGATGACATTGAGAAGAGCCTGTCTCTGTCCTCCTGACACCCAGCCCTCACATATTGATAGACATTAATGAGGGTGACCTCAGCCTCCTCTTCTCCAAGCTAAAAGAGACCCAGATCCCTCAGCCTTAAGCCTATAAGGGAGGTGTTCTACTTCCTTCATCATCTTTGTTGCTCTACGCTGGACACCCTCAGCAGCTCTGTGTCCTTCAACTGAGGGGCCCAGAACTGTCCACAATACTCCAGATGTGGTCTCACCAGTGCAGTGCTTTCTGTCGTCAGCAGACTTGCTAACAGTGCACCCTAATCCCTCATCCAGGTGATTAATGAATAGATTGAATAGGAGTGGTCCCAGTACCAATCTTTGGGGGACTCTACTAGATAGTGGCCTTCCACTAGACTCTGACCCATTAACCACCACTCT
>VZRI01012751.1:76374-94058 GCA_013397515.1 Upupa epops | reverse complement strand
ATTGGAGTGACATTTGCTAACCTCCAGTCCCTAGGCATCTCTCCTGATCCCCATGACTTTGGAAAGATGGTGGCGAGTGGCTTAGCAATGACTTCTGCCGTCTCCCTTAGCTCATGCGGGTGCATCCCATCAGGGTCCATGGATTTATGTATATTGTTTGCTCAACTCATCCCTAACCCAGTCCTCATCAACCAAGGCAGGCTCTTTTTTTTGCCTTGACTTTCTCTGGAGCCTCAGCAGTCTGGGCCCTGATATCAGGACGTCTGCCAGAATTATAGATGCAAAGAAAGTGTTCAGTATGTCTGCTTTCTCTGTATCCTCTGTCTTCAGGGCACCCAGCTCATTCAGCAGGGGTCCCACATTGCCTCTAGGTTTAGTTTTACCTGCAATGTATTTGAAGCAGCCCTTTTTGTTACCCTTGACTTCTCTTGCAAGGTTGAGTTCCAAGGAGGCCTTGGCTTTCCTAGTTGTATCACTACATTCTCTCACCAGAGCCTTATAATCTCTCCAAGTGGCCATCCTCTTCTTCGATGACCTATAGACTTTCTTCTTCCTCTTGGGTTCACCCAGCGTCCCCCTTTTTAACCACACAGGTCTTCTAGCTCCCTTTCTTGACTTCTTTCCTGTTGGACTGCTCTTGTGTTTTAATTTGTTCATAGTAATAATCAGGTTTATTACATTATACTGGGCTTTGTATATTCAGTATATAACTTCCTGTTCTTCAGACATCATTCTGGTTCTTGCTCTCTGTGTGAAATCAAAGCAAATTTCTTGCATCCTGCTTGTGTAGAAATTTCTTATTGAATAAGCAACCTCCAGTTTTATGTTATTCTTCAACTGTCAAACCGGCAGTGAGATCTGCAGTATCCATTAGATTCACGTGGTGGTTTTGTCCTAGTAAGATGTGTTTCCTTTTATTGATCCCAAGAGATTCATGGGCTATTCTTTGGAACAGAATGGTGCCTGATTTGGAAAAGTGATCTCTGAGAAGGGGTTTCTGACTCCTTTGCTCACAATAGTAACATTTCGTAATCAGACAAATGTAACAATTTTTTCTCAATATAAAAATGTTTTGGGATTGATGAGGTATCCAGTACTGAAAAGCTAGGAGATGGCTTCAGGGAGACTTTACTGTGGCCTTTCAATATTTAAAGGGGCCCTGTAAGAAATATGGAGGCAATCTTCAGCATGAGCTGTTGCAGCATAACAAAAGGTGTTGATTTTAAAACACAGGAGGGTGGATTTAAACTAGATATAAGGAAGACATTTTTTACAGAGAAACACTATAACAGGTTGTCTGGAGAGATGGTAGATGCCCCATCCCTAGAAATGTTCAAGGTGAGGTTGGATGGGGCTTTGAGCAACTTAATGTATTTGAAGATGTCTCTGCTTACTGCAGGAGGTTTGGACAAAATTACCTTTAAAGGCCCCTACCAACCCAAAGCGTGATTCTGTGACCACAATCTCCCAGCTCTAAATCATGTTCAGTTAGGATACAAGATGAAGTGCAATTGGACTTAACCATTATTTGAGTCAGTGTAGTATACAACTGCATTATATGTTGTGGAGAATCCTACAGTCAGCTTGGAAACTAACTTGCCTTTAATCAGAGCACTTGACTGTAAAGCAGACTAAAGATGCTGCCAAGGGTTGGGTCTCAGTCTATTATTGAAATAAATTTCAGATGGATGTGAAGTATTAGAGTAAATTTAGTTGTATTACTGGGTTTTTAAGGCTCCTCAGGTGTATCCAGTACTAGTATATTGCTAGTATTTGGTCTGTTGGAGGTGTGTGCTGAAGAGCTTATCTAATCTACCTTAACTATGGTATGAGCTTAAGGACCATTCCAAATACAAATTGGCTTGTCAAAGACTAAATACCTGATTGCTGTACACTGTGTAGTACTTTGACTTCCTCTCTTTGGCTGCTTCTAGTGAGTTAAATGTTTTACTTTTTGCACAGGCAGCCACAGAGGAAGAAAACAGCCATGGGCCAGTGAATGGAATGCTTAATGCACTGAGTCTTGGTTCTCCAATTCGTGTTCGCTCAGAAACCACACAGCTAGACAGAGATGTTCCACTCGTGCGAAAGCTACGTTCGATTCACAGCTTTGAACTGGAGAAGCGGATGATGTTGGAGTCAAAGCCAGACACAGATAAATTTCTTGAGACCTGGTAAAGAAATAATTTTATTCTTATGCTTAGATCTTTTCTGGTTATGTTGTTAAGATACTGTCATCTTCCCTCTGGCATGTGAAAATGAGCTGCTGAGTTATGCAAATGACAGCAAAGTATTTGCTGAATTTGTTAGATGAAGAAAGTTCATGCAAAGTGTAAAGAAGAAATCAGTCAAAACAATAACATTCTGCTCAAAAGCATCTGCTAATTGCTGCTGGAAAGACCTGTTTCTTCTGCTGAGAGTTTCTGCTCTGTAGTTTAAGTTGTCCTCCTGGTACTGGTAAGACCATGCCTCAAATACTGGATCCAGCTTTGGGTACCACAGGGAAACAAGGTTGGAGAGGGGTGTGGAGAACGCACTTGTGAGGAGTGGCTGAGGGAGCTGGGGCTGGTTAGTCTGAAGAGGAGGAGGCTCAAGGGAGACCCTCTTGCTGTCTACAACTACCTGAAAGGAGGCTGTAGAGAGGTGTGAATTAGTCTCTTCTCACAAGTAACAAGTGACAGGATAGGAGGTGATGGTCTTACGATCTATCAGGGGAGGTTTGGGTTAGACATCAGGCCAAATTTCTTTATTGAAACGATTGTTAGGCTTTGGAATGGGCCACCTAGGGAGGTGGAGGAGTCACCATCCCTGGAGGTGATTAAAAGTTGTGTAGGCGTATGGAGCTCAGGGACTTAGCTTAGTGGTGGGCTTGGAACACTTGGCTTAATTGTTGGACTTCATGATCTCAAAGGTCTTTTCCAACTGGGGCAGTTATCTGAGAAATTAAGAACAGTGGACATCTGGTGATCACACCACTCCTGAGCTAGTTACCCCTTATGAGTCTTATACTCACAGTGCAGTATGGTACATTACAGTGACACCATATGTGCAATGTTTGAAGACTGTCTACCCATTTTTACTTGACATTGGAGTTACTTGTCTCAAATTGTCTATCTTTCAACCATTGTAAATTGTTCTAAAATATGACAACATATTTTAATACAAATCCAGTTTTTGGAAAAAAGTCAAATGTAGTTTATGTTATTTAATTAATTCATAGCTAATTCTTAACTTCTTTTTTTAAGTTTGGAGAAGATGCAGAAAGACTTGAATGCTTCAGCAGAGTCTCCTGGTACTGCTGTTCCTCCTCCAAAAACATCCATTCCTGCTCCTGTAACAGCCCGCATGGACCATGTTTGGCACTATGATGAAGAGTATCTTCCAGATGCCTCAAAACCTTTGTCTGCTAATTCTCCAGAACATGCTGATGGTGTTATTAGCAATGGCTTTGTAGCTGTCAACCTAAGCTCCTGCAGGCAGGAGGTTGATTCCAAGGAATGGGTGATCATAGATAAGGAACAGGACTTGCAGGACTTCAGGACAAATGAGGCATTAAGGCACAAAACGACTGGGAGTCCCTCAGATGAAGAGCCAGAGGTATTACAAGTTCTAGAGGAGTCCCCTGCAGAAGAACAGCCCAGACAAGGTGGTTGGACAGGAAACAGTGTCCATGTCAAGAAACAAACCTCAGGGGTGGAGTTTGTTCTAGTGACAGAGTGTCAGCCTGCTGTTTCCGAACAGCTTACAGATAAATTGGAACTTCTGTCCGGAGCTGCTGGGCAGCTTCTTGCTGCCACCCCAACAAGTCCTATGGAAGCTCAAGCAGAAGGAGCACTCACTCCGGTAAGAGAAATGGTTGCAGTTCTTTTGAACTTCACTTCATTAACAATTATGTGAGGAGATAGTAAGGGAGAAGGCTGTAACTAGAAGACTGTAATGTAGAAGAAATTAGTCTTTCATCTGATATGGAACTTGATTCTTGAGGATTAATTATCAATATTCCATTTGATGTGTGTTCACATTTCTCCATGGATGTGGCTATTAGTTCTCAGTGAAAACAATGAATTTATATATATATATATATGTCTGTAAAAAAGAAACTCTTCATGCAGCAAATCTTAATCATTCAGTTACACTTGCAAATACATATTCATTATATTTGCAGAACATAAAACTTAAAATACAGCGAGTATGTAAAATACTCGTGTGGAAAAAGCCTAAATGTCTGAAATGAAAGAAACAGAGTTACTTACTCTCTCCGTGCTTGGTGTAGTGTTTTCTTTTGGAATTCCTATTGCTTCGTTCTGTTTCTTGTGAAACTTATCACGGCTCTTACAGAAATCGTTGCTACTTCTCACTTCTAAGATAATTTTGCAACTATTTCTTTGCACCTGCAAAGGGAGATTACTTTGCCTCCACTGCATTCTCTTCTTTTTGTGTTTCTCCCTAAAGTATTCTCGTATCATGTGATTTCAGTTCTGTTTTAAACAACAGAAGGATTTTAAGGTTTATGTTGGAGTACTAGTTGTATAACAGAGTTTTTGCTGGGTTAGAAACTTGCAAAGGTGAGAAATTAATAGAATTCACTCAATTGTTTTTTATATTTTAATGGCAGTTTTAGTAAAGCAGACAAGAAAGAGCAACAATTCCTCCTCCACAAAATACTAATTTATCAAGTATTTCTATTTGGAAAGCCATCAAAAAATAACTTGTAATTTTCTGTATAAAAGTACTATCACACTTGCTATGGACTTCTCTCTTTTGGTGGAAATGGCTGTTTTAGTTATAACTGAAAACAGTATTTGTATTGCCTCTATCTACTGGAGTATAAGTAATCACCTTCATTTTGGAAGGAAAGAAGCTTTTGAGCATGGGAGCGGAAATAGGTCCCACAAACAAGGTCAGTGGTTTAGCACTGGACTGGGTAGAATTAAGTTAATGGTTTGACTTGATCTTAGAGGTCTTTTCCAACCTTAATGATTCTATGATTTTATGATTCCATGATTAATTATTTTATAATTAAAGTGTTGAAAGAAAAACTGGTTGGAGTAGACAGGGGCTGAGGTTATGTTTTCATTTGATTTTGTAAGCAGGATAAGGGGTATTTGTCATGACCTCAAAAATGAGGGAAGTGAATATGGTTTATCTTATCTTGTAAGGTCAGATAATGCTGTGAGGGCCAGATGAATGGCAGGAAGAAATTTGCAGTTTTCGAGGTGATTCATATGGAGTTGAAGCTGTAAGTGGAACTGGGAGTAAAGAAAATAGAAAATTCGGCTGATAACTGGGAAAACTGGGGATAGTGTGTCTGTTCCAGCTGTTTGTGGTACTTCTCCATCTTCTTCGTTAGACTTTGTATACCAGATAAAGCTCAGGAGGATATTTGGGGGTGATACATTGTTTTTGTTGTTTGTTGATGGTATGGCACTTCATTAAAGGTACTTCAATATTCCCTGAGGTGGAACCTAGCTGTTGTCACAGGTGAGTGTCCTAGTCACTTCACAGGCAGCCAGTGCATAAGCATATACATGCACGCGCATACTAGCATATGCACTATATGTACTGTACTCAACACAGTAGTTCTGTCTATTCCAGACTCATGGTCACCTTAGGAGTTTTTGACAGTCCTTTTCCTTCTTCCTCAAAGCATTTACCCATCCAACACTGTCTATTCAACATGATTCTTGTTTGTGGATCATTTCTTCTTCTCTTCAGTAGTTTTATTTACGTAGCACCACTAAAAATAATAGGCAAAGCATTATATTTTAGTTTTTTGCTGATTGTAATGGTATTGCATGAGTTATGAGAGCAGGCTTGGATCCAGTAATGTAAGTTTAGGAGCATAAATCATACTACTTAAGTGTTACTAACAAGGGTTGAAATAATAGTTTAATCTAATTTTTGAAAGAGTTCACTCATTCCCAATGGCTTGAAACTCCAGGGCACATCAACATTCATGGTCATCCTGCTTCAGAATACACCTCAGTGATATAATCTCTTCATTAATGTACTAGTGACCTGCTTCACTATCACTTAGGAAAAAGTACATTGAGATATTTGAGCTTATTTTGATATAGTTGTTAAATATGCCAGCAATTGCTTCAGTGGTAAATGAACAAAATAATTCTTCTGTTTTATGAATTATTTTTCCTTTTTATTTAAAGCCTTGTTTATTCTTCCTTTATTTCTTTCAGGATTTTATTGCTCACTATTGAAGTAGTATGTAATAGCAAGGATGTTTCTGTATGAGAAACTAAAGGTTCATACACTCCTCCATACTTCTGTTTTCTCTGTAAGAAACAAATTGCTGTGCCTCAGTCTTTCCCTTTCTATGTAAGTGTTCTTTCCAGAACGACGTTTCCACAGACTTCTATAACTGATGAAAATGTCGTTTCTTACTTGTTTCACACATTATCAGCTTTTTAATAAAAATGTAAAGTTCAGGAAGGAAACCTGAACTCAAATACTGAGAGAGGAGAATGTGTAAGTTAATAGCTTAGAACAAGTTTCAGGCATAAGAAGTTACAACAAATTCTGAAAAAGACCTACGAGTAGTTCTTTTCATGTTAATTTTAGTTATGTTAATAACAATTAACATAACATGAGGTTAATTTTCTTGTTATCCATCATGGTTGTCCAGTAGCAAAAATACTGTATGCCACCAGCAAATGCTGGTTTGATTTGCCTCAGTCATGATCATATGGTCACATTTCTAATAGTGGCCTTCCAATACCTGAAACGGGCTACAAGAAAGCTGGAGAAGGGCTTTTTACAGGAGTCTGTAGTGACAGAACAAAGGAAGGTAGCCTGACACTGAAAGAGGGAAGACACAGACTGGATCTTAGGAAGGAAGAAGTTCTTCACCATGAGGGTGCTGAGGCACTGGAACAGGTTGCCCAAGGAGGTTGCAGATGTTCAAGTTCAGGTTGGATGGGGCTCTAGGCAGCCTGCTCTGCTGGGAGAGAGGTGTCATTGCCCACAGCAGAGGGGATCTTCAAGGTCCCTTCCAGCCTAAACCATTCTATGATTCTGTGGTTCCTTTGGAATGATTCAGGCAGAACACGCTAAAGTGTATATATGCTGACTTCAAGCTTTTGTAATTGCTGTCATGTTGACTTGGGCTGCAGAAGGGCAGACAGTACTTGGTTTTCTGTGCTGTCTGCTGGTAGGAAGTTAATCTGTCAAAATAATTTGAGCTGATCTAGATTAATGGTGACCTGATATTAGAGCAGTATTTTGCATTATACACCTCCTAAAGCTGGACTTGCTCGTTAATTTACTGTGTTTGTATTGAATTGCAGTGGACTCTTAGCCCAATATGACATATGTATGCATGATTCTAGAAGAGATTTGACTGTACGAATCTGTTTATTTAGAAATACTGCTGAAATTAGCATTTTATACCTTAAAGGTACTACTATGCTTTATCAAAGAATCACTCTTATATTTCCATTTATTTCTGAGTCCTCAGTCATTTAATTTACTTGTATCCTTTATCATCAGTTGGTGCTTTTATGGGACACTAGAAAAACATTTTTGTTTTTCTTTCCAGTTGAGAGCTATGGATTACAGGAACTGCACAATCGAAACCACCTTTTCCTTGGAAACTGAAATGTTTGATAGGTACTCTCTGTTTCCAAGGAATACAGGTTTGAGTTACAAATACTGTGATAGGAAACAGAAAACAACTTTTCATGAAGCTTATAAAAAGCTACAGGTCTATTAGAATCTCAGTAGCCAGTTTGAAAGTGCGCTTCCTCTAAAATTATTAGTTTGGAATGCTTTGACTTTACAGTTCCTGTCTTTTTGGGGTAGGTTTTTTTGTTGGCTTTGTGATTTGTTTATTTTTTTTTCTTTTCTACATGCTTGAATTACGTAGTTCAAGATGTATTTTCCAGGCCAGTGTATCCTTCTAATTCAATCCCGTACTTGGAAAATGATTGATCCTGTTAGATATGGCTCATTAAAAAAGGCTATAGCACCCTGCACACACAGTCAGAAGCGTTTGTAAAGCCCATGATATTAAAATATAGTTAACACAGAAAACAGTCTTGTTGCACAGATGAGCTAAGTGTTGACTAGTACCAGACAACAATCCACTAGCTGGTGTCTGTGATGTCATTGAAACAGACTGTTGATTTATTCTTCCATAGACTGATTGACTAGACAAACATAGCTCAGCTAGAGAAAGGATTCTCACTGTTAATTTTGATGCTGGATTTTTAAAAATGGATGGAAAAGATGATGATTATATATAAGAAACCTTTTTAAATTGTAAGCCTGTTAGGGTAGTTGTGAGTGTAGTTTTCTAAGAAAAAACATATAGGCAAGACTTTAAACAAGATTTATCAAAATACTTCTTTTTAAACCTTATTTTCTTCCTGCCGTGTTGTTCTCACAGCTCAACTCATCTCATATGCTGTATTTCTCCACTCCAAGAATTTCAAGTCCCATCTTCTGCACCATAAGCCCTATAGCTTACCTGCCCATCATCTTGGATCCTCTGAAAGAGGCTGGTTTACCAAAGAGTCAATCAGCTGAGACCCACTCCTCTTCCTCCTGTCATAGGCAGCTTCCTGTCATTCCCTGTGGCAACAAGTCCCTCCCTGTCATTCGCATCTCAAAAGCACAACTTCAGCAGGTGAATAAGCCTTATCATCATAAAAGTGACTGCACTGTAAGAGTCATCTGCAAAGTTTCACATGTTCAGTTGCTCTGCACACTGCAGTGGTTGGCATACACTAGTCATACTGCTATCGACAGCATCCTACACAAATACTTCTAAAGATCACAGTAGAGCAAAAGAATGTATCTTGTTCCAGAACAGACTTAAGAATACTTAAAGAAGATGTACTGTCCCACCTAGAAGAGGTGAAATTAGAGAAGTTCTTTACAATAAGGATGGTGAAACACTAGAACAGGTTGCCCAGAGTGTTGGTGGAGGCCCCATCCCAGGAGACGCTCAAGGTCAGACTGGATGGGGCTCTGAGCAATCTGTTCTGATTAGAAATGTCTCTGCTTGTTACAAGGCTTTGGGCTAGATGACCTTTAAAGGTTCCTCTCAACCCAATGCATTCAATGATTCTATGAATATATAAAGAGCCAGGTTATGATCTGGAGTGCCAAGCATCTCTCTAGAAGACATTCAATTCCTCAGAGGGATTTTCTCTGGAAAAGGTAGAATTAAAAATACTTAGAAAGCAGATTTTTGCTTCTTTACAAACTTAAGATTAAAATCTCTCTTTTTAAATGTGTTCCTGTAGTCAGCACCAGATGGATTTTGAATTTGGAACATATATTAAATTTGTGGCTACTTTAGATTAATTTAATGTGTGGGGAGAAGGGAAGGAGATGTAATCAAATGTCCTACTTTATGAATAGACAAATAATGAATTGCTTGCACAATACAAAACAAATATGACAATTATCAGGGATCATTTTGCTATAGAAAGGGGAGCTTACATGGTTTTGTGTTCCAAATTTTATTTAAATATGAAAACCACAAATGTTTAATTTCTGTATTGATTACAAAAATACTGGCATTTACTGAGCAACAGGAGCTTGCATCAACTGGTAAAGCAGTATGGCATAGTATTAATGTAGAAGATCATAACATAGCATCATCATTTGGCCATTATTATTTCAGCTGGATTATATTTTGTGTTTCATTTTATGTTGAAAAATATTTTTTATATAAATAGCTCTATGTAGAGGACGTATTTTCTTTGCAGTGAAGTGTTCACAGGAGTATTGATATTAAAAGTAGTCCATAAACTTGGATTCTTTCAAACTTCCGTAGGATCAGAGGTGAGTGATAAGAAGGCGAAGTAGCTAGTACACTCACACCAGCATTTTGACTGTTAACTCAGCTTTTCCCCTGGCTGCTTTTTATCTGACTACCAAAAAAAAAAAAAAAGTTCTGCCTTCTTTGTATGGAAATGAATGAACAGTTCATTGTTGTAAACTCAGTGGGTTACCAAACCACCACGCTCTTCATGATGACTTACGTATTGACTGGGGAGGTGAATTTAGGAGAAATGAAGTCAGTAAAAGTTAAGCCTTGGTATGTTTCGGTATTAGTTTGTGTTCCAGGATGCAAAATTACTTATTTTTTTCATGTATATCTACCATTTAAATTTTCTAGTCAGAATGTATTGCAGGAATAAGTAGCAGAACTGCTCACAGTGGTACACTGGCACAGAGGGTCTTCTCTCTCAGTTTCTTAGTACCTCACAAATTAAACCAATATTAATAGGGACTGTAGAATTAGATACTTTCTTGTCATGTGAAAAGGACTTGGTATTGTACCAAGTGCTGCTAGGGATTGGAGTGGTGACTGTATGTTGCATTCTCAGCCTCCTGTTTCCTTTTACGTAGTAAGTCTGTGCTTGATGGGTTCTTCTTCAAGCTGTGATTTTGCAAGTTCTGACTCTGCTGAGAATTTAGCTTCCAGTTTTTCAATTGCTGTTGAAATGACAAACCTGCAATTCTTTAGTTCATTCCAGCACTGAAGGCCTTGTTTACTTTCTGGCTCACTGAAGAACTGAGATACTTTTGCAGATCCTTTTCTTTCCTACAGTGCAATAATGTTAAGTACTTAGAGTTCTGGAAGTTCCAGCAGGGTGCAAGATGAACGTGTATGTTAATAACTTAAAGCTTTTTTCTAGTTAATTAAAAATTAATTTAAAACAAATGTAATGTCATTCTGTATGTATATGTATGTTACTGACTATATTTACCTGCATTTCCTGCTATTTGCCACTTGGTTCAGCATTCATAACTAATGAATTGCAGAGGTAACAGATCTCTGCTGTTGAATTTAGTTCCATATATTAGAAACTAAAAATGTTAACATTTGTTCCTGAGACCAGGCAAAAGGATTTTCGTTCCTGATTGTTGACAGTGAGGGTTCAGGAACTGTTAACTGGTTTTGACAGAAGATGAAGGAGGTCATGACATTTTTGTAAAATCTGTGCTCAACAGGGCAGAGAGGGTATAGGATGTAGGTCTATGTGTATTTGTTTGATAAAGGAACTCCTCTCTTGCCATACACATATTATGGAAGAGAATTGCTTTGTTTCAACTCTCCTTAGTTGTTCAACTTGCAATTCAAAGAGCCTCAGAATTGACCAAAACCAGAATGACTGGGTAGAGAGCCAGAGTGCTGCTAGCACACTTTTGCTATATAATGTAGTCAAATTGTACAGCAAATTTTCTTGAAACATAACTCTTTTCTCTCTTTCTGTGAATTTTTCAACCAGATAAATTCTCAGGACTCTGCTCATTAGAGGACTGCATAGAGTGTTGCATGAAAGTTGGGAAAGGTAGTGTGAGTGCAGTGACTGCCGATCAAGGCTGTGTATGAAAAAGTTGCTTAGAGAGACATCATACTCAGTATGGGGCTGTGTCTTGAGAAACAAGCAAAATCAGAGACCTCAGGCTTCGATCTCTGCTTTTTCAGCTCTAGTTCTTCAGTAAAACAGTGACTTCATCAAGCCACAGCAGCCATGTAGAATACTTGTAAACTGGTTGCTATGAAAGAAAATGCAGCCCTTTACAAAGATGGATTCCAGTTTTGTGTGGTGATCAGTTGTTATTTTGGGGTTTTTATGTGATGAGACATGTACAAGGAGACTAATTGAAATGTAGTGGTTATTCATGGTGTTAGGGAAGGATAATCCCTCAGGGTAAGCAAATGGAGATAGTTGGCACTTACACTATCACTTTCTCTTATGTCTTAAATTTTCTAAAATACCTACCGTGCTGGAATATGAGAAAAATTATTTTATAGTTATGTAGTTACACTACCAATTACAAAATGTTAACGCAAGCCACTGTGGAAATGCAGACTATCATAAACCATTACAACACTCAAGATGAGGAATAATACTAGTCTGAGTTGAAAAATTTATCAGAATTCTTAAGCATCTAACTGGAACTCGGATTGCTGTGGAAGAACAAGGTAAGACTTCCTGAGATGTTTCAGGGGTGTTTTAAAAGAATGCAAATCCCTTATAATTGCCATTTTATTTTGGATGGTTTAGGTTTCTGGGCCAGGAGTGCACGTCCTTTCCAGCCTTAGCCATTCTGTGATTCTTTGACACAAGTACTTGTTTTGGACACACTGCAACTAAAGATACTGTTTAGAGCAATCAGTGTATGGATGTTTGATGATACAGGGTAGACCCTGTATCCTTGTTAGAACAAACCCCAAAATTTTATGTTATACGCAAAGTGATGCAGGAATAACTAAAAAGGGAAGATACTTAAAGAAGACTGATGTTAAGCCATGATTAGTAAGCCTTTAAGAAAGACTGTACACCCAAATCAGTATGTTCTTAATCCTCAAAATCGACCACATTAAAGAATATGAAACTGTTGTACATTTGCTGTTCTGTATCGGTGTTTCATTCTCTTCCCATTTATTTAAACCTGATTGATTATATGATTCTGTGATACGTACATTAAAACTCATGAAGTAAGAGAAAACTGGTGAACTGGAAAGACTCATGAAGGTTGTTTGGCACTGCAGAAGTTGCAGGCTCATACAAACATTGGTCACATCCCTACATACTCATATGGGTCATATTCCTATGTATTTCTAGCAGGTGATAAAGTTAATAATAAATTAAAAAGAGAGGCAAGACACAGAGAAAAGATACATGAGGTTCATTCTTATAGATACATTAACTAAGTTACTAAGACAGAGAAGTTCTGAAGACTTAACTGATGAGGTAAAATGTCTACAAAATGCCGAGTGATGTGATAATGGCTTACTAATGTGAGAAGTTACAAATAATGACAGCCTTAGGTGAACAACAGATCTGCATACCATGTTTCCAAGAGACCTGAAGTCCTGTCAGCACTTGACTTGTTTGCACAAGTAGCAAACATGAATGAAAGGAAGAAGCAGTTGCTGAGAGGTCAGATAGTAGCCTGTTGATATTGTACAATAATCCTTATTCACACCTCTAGGTGTTTCAGTCTTGGCAGCAGTGCAGACCCAAACTCAATTATTTCACTCATTTGCAGTTTGCTGTTGTTTTGCCAGTTACATAGCCCAACAAAAGGAAGGCAATCATCATCAGAAAACAGATGCATGTTTTATTGCCTATCTCTGTGGAGTGCAAAGATGAAATAATGTAGTTGGTGGCCAAGGAAGCAAATGAAAAAACCTCTGGACAGAAACATCCCAAGAAGAAACCCAGGGGTAGGTAAAATGTCCATAGGAGCAGAAAGACCCTCCCAAATGTAACATAGAGAATATCCAAGGGATTCACAACCTAGTCCATTACTCCAGTCCAGTTCATTCTGTCCTGCTGTTGCTGAAGGCTTTGTGCACTAGAAAAACCGCAGCGACCCATCTCCTGATAGACTTGCTCAGAAAGACGATACACAGTCTGTCTGACTCTGCAAGTGAGCTGACAGAGGTACGTTTCTCAAGCAGGCACCTGTTGTTATCCAGCATAGTGGTTTTCATCCAAGGTCAGCCAAGTCCTGGGTGAAAAACCATGAGGGAGGTTTCTCTCTGCGCCTCCTGCAAAAAACTGGGTATCTGCAGTTTTTCAGCAGAAAAGATAATAATCCATGTGTCAACCTCGGTTCTCAGCGCTTCACACATTCACAGAGGATGGTTTTAGCCAAGCAGATTGCAGCCTGTCAAAAAGCAAGACCAAGGTATATTTATGTTGTTGTTGTTTAGCTCTTTTTCCTCTTAACATCCCACTCATTTTCTTTAAGTTTTCTTAAAGAAGATGCAGTCTGATTTCTCAACTTGCTCAAGGGCTAATTTGAGAAATCAGAAAAGAATTAAGAACTAGTTTAGAGAATGCCAGATGTTTCAAATATTTTATCCAAATGTTTCAGAGTGAAAGGAGACCCTGAAATTCACTGTTGTATATAGTTTCAGCCAGTTTCAGGAATCCTCTCTATTATGTAAACTCTGCTGAATGATGGGAATTGTGAAAATGTGGTACAGAAGGTTTAGAAACTGATGGTTATAGTGAGCTAGGAGGCAGCAGCAGCTTACAATCAGTTGTCGCCTTGTTCCTATCACATTGTCGTCTTTGTTCCTCGGTGTTCAGTGTTTCACAGCATTCATGTGATTAGCCATAGAAATCTTACAGGATAAAGTTAGATTGGTGTCAGAAGAGTATGAGGATTATGGATGATTCCCGTGTTTGGAGTTTTTAGTTGTAGACATTAGGCCGTGGATTAGTTGTTTTGCAACTAGGTATGTATTTAAGAGTGTGAGATTTCTGCCTCCCTGATTTAGACTCAATGATAATTTCAATTTGGGATAGTTTGACTTTCTCAGGATCAGCCTTCCTCAGTCTCTTCAATTATGACTTCTGTCTTTCAAAGTTTAACATATCAGAGAACATTTATGAAATAATTAAGTCTAGTTAAGTCTGGTTTTAAACTCTGTTATGGAATTCAAAACTTCCACCACACTATTTACTTAGAATCCTGCAGAATAGGACTGTTTGGCTGAACCTCACTTCACTTCTTTGTCTATGTTTTAATTCACCGCACATGAAAGGACTTCAAAATAAATTGTCAAGAAGACAAGATAGAGCCTTCCGATGAAGATCTAGCACTTCTCTTTATTCTGCTTTGGGTTGTGTGGGCTTTTTTCTCCTATTTAGATAAGTCTCAGTTTGGGGAAGATGCTAGAGACAGCTTATGTCTATTTGGGAAAACAACAGTCGGATGATCTTATGTTTCTGCTGGTTTGGGATTTTTTTTCCCTTGTAACAAACACCACATTCTGTAGCCTAACAGCTAAACCCACTTAGAATATATTTTTATTCGTATTTCTCAAAAGTATGACTCAACATTTTTAGGTTAAGGTCCAAAACTGGCATTAGGTAAATTACAGGGGTTCAGCGTACATTTTGTAGTACAGAAATAATTATTTTAACGTAAGTAATTGTCCTCTCTTTAATTCAGCTTAATGCCTGTGTTTTCTTTTTAATGTTTTCTTCTAGTGAACTGGTATCAGTTGAATGTTTGTGTTTCACGGAGTTAAATGTGCACCATAGTGATGGAAATTGTGTTATACAGGATTGTGAAGAAAATGCATAAAAAATGACAGTGAAGCTGTTACATTCATATTTCCCAGTAAAGTATATCACCTTCACGGTCAGGTCCCATTTCTTGCTTTGGAGAGTTGTCTCTGTGAAGTCTGAGTACAGGATATAAGTTGTTATGGCTCCTGGCAGATGAACTTGGTTTCTGCCTCCCAGTAGGACCAATGTAATAGCTCTCACAAAAGCCTGTCAAGGGCAGCAGCCTGTCTAATTTCTGCAGAATCCTGGCAGCACTGGAAGTAGACACTGCTAGATGTCTCTTCTACTTTCACTGCATCAAGAAAGTCTTTAATTCTGTCCCAAGTTAGGAACATCCCCAGCTTGAGGAAACAAAATGGTTTATTGAATCTCTGTCTCTAAGCTCAAAAAGCAGGAAAAAAAAGCCTCAAGCAGATGACACAAACAAAAACCTAAAAACTCCAACACAAAGCCACTGCACGCATTCTAAGAAAAAGAAATGGGCAGAGCAGTCTGTAGTGGTCTTTGGCGAGAGGGACACACACAGCACAGTGCAGCAGAAGCAACAAGGGGAGACCCACCCCTAGGACAATTCAACCCCCACTTTCCTGACGTTTGGCCAAAGGTTTAAGAGTTACAGTTCTTCAGCTTGACTTGCGCAGACACTTCTGCCAAACTGAAGCAGCAAACCCCCTTCTGGGCTCCATACTTCAGCTAACTCAAGCAGTCCCAGAGTCTTTCTCAGCGGCAGGCTGTGACAACAGGATATGTTCCCATGCGACTTGGTCTAGGTGATCCTGCTGTGGCAGGGGGACTGGACTAGATGATCTTCAAGGTCTCTTCTGACCCCTAATGATTCTGTGATTCTCCTGCTGTTCTGTAAATCGATCATGGTGGCCACATAGCGAGCATGCCAACAGTGGCTGCAGCAGCAAACCAGCAGGGACCCTTCCCCGCCTCCTTCAGAGTCTTGGCTTTTGTTCTCTCTGTTAGCTCTCCAGGCTTGCAATGACCAATGTAACTTCTCTGCTCAAACGCTGCAAGGTGCCACCGTTAGTGGTTTCTCTCTTTGCCCACGCACTTTGGCTCGTGGGCGGGGAAGAGCTTTCTACCGCTGTGGCTTGCAGCTGCTCACTCCAACAGGAAGATGAGGTGTCCTGCCACCACGCCCCAGCTCCTCCCCTCCGCTGCGCCCAGCTCTGGGCGGGAGGCAGGGTTCTGCTTGCTAGTTCCAGCTCTGGTGAGTGGGGCTGGCTGGAGTTTCCCCCAGGTTGGGGGCCCGGCCACCTGGCTGCCCCGCTGGGCACTCTCTGGGAAGGGAAAAGAGAGAGATTGCTCACCCCCTGAGCAGCAACTTTTATTGGGATGTGGGGCAAACAAGAACACCCCCAGCACCCCTGTCTAAACCAGTCTCAAAACTCGCAAGGTGACAACCTCGCAAGGTGTAAACCTCAGCTCTGAGATTCTGAGGTCTCTTGAATTCTCAGCTCTGAGCCACCTCCGTGGCTCCTTCCCGATCTTTGGGCAATTACAGCTTTTAATGACCCAGCTTTTCTCATCCAGATAATCCATCTGGGGTGGGGGTCCTCCTGACTCCCTCACAGTCTAAAGCAAATATTATTTTGGGAACAAAAGGAAAGAAGAGATGTTAACCAGAACATTTTTTCCCCTAACATAGAACAATGTCCAAAACCAGATCCCAGTCTTCCACTTTCTGTTGAGTATACCAAACTCAAAACTGTGTCAAAGTCATGAAGCTGAAGAACACAGGATAAAAAAATCTGAACTCTGCCCACACAGAGAAAGATGTGAGGGAGCCCTTTGATTTTTCTTTTATTATTTCTACCAAGTGACTCCATCACTGTATAAACCAGACTGTAGAACTCCTCAGACAAGAGTGCATTCCTTGGGCATAAAGGTAAAACTCTTCTGGCCTTTGTGTTTGCTCTGACTTCATGAGTCTTGCACTTCTGTCTGTGCAGTGAAGTGACTTCAGTGGGGAACCTGAGAAGTGACTCTATTCTGTTTTTTCCTGTAGTCGATAGGAACTGGGAGAAGTAGGCTGATGCCCCTCAGGTGGGAAGAGACATGGATGCAGGCTTCCCATTTCCTGGACGTGCTCTAACACTTAACAGTATCACAGTAATGATGAGGCCTTAAAAAGACCTTAAAGATCATCCAGTCCAACCTAAAACTGACCAAGTAACCTAATATCTGACATCGAGATCATGCCACCCTGGAGTTCATCCAGACCAACCTTGAACACCTCCAGAGACTGTGACTCGACTACCTCCGTGGACAGCCCGTTCCACAACCTGATCACTCAGTGAAAAACCTTTTCCTAATGTCAATTCTAGTCCTCCCTGATGGAGCTTAAGACTGTGACCCCTTGTCCTGTCTCCAGTGTCCAGGGAGAAAAGACTGACCCCTGCCTGACTACAACCACCTTTTAGGTAGTTATAGACAGCGATAAGGTCACCCCCTGAGCCTCCTCCAGGCTAAACAGACCCAGCTCCATCAGCCTCTCCTCGTAGGGCTGACCTTCCTTTACCATGCTCTTTTCTGGACTCGTTCCAGCACCTCAACATCCTTCCTAAACTGAGAGGCCCAGAACTGAACACAATACTCCAGGTG